>BMAO01004194.1:0-78613 GCA_019973975.1 Trichonephila clavata
TCGCGTAGTATGCTACTAATGGTCAATATTGTTACTAATAGTCGGAAGAGAAAATATTCAATACATGTTTTTCATGCACAGATCTCATCATCTATTTTGGGATAATCTTAGGATAATATAACTTCTCTAGATGCATATAGTCTTTTTTCGTATAAAAATGCACGAGAATACAACAGTTCTTCCTTGATAACCATTTTAAATAATGTCTCAAAGTTGTTTCAGTCAATAACTCATTTTGTTGTGAAAACCAGTCATGTTCACTTTTATAATATGTGTGAAAATTCCCTTATTACCGGAAAACATAGTTTATTAAATTTAATTAAAAATAATCTTTTTTTCCTCCAAGTGCAATTTACTTTTCTACCATATCAAAAGGCTTCAAATAATTGTAAATCACTCACTAAGTCTTTTTTAAATTTTTAATCTGCAGTTTTTATTCAAAATTATACTATGTCCTAATTATTTTGAGAAATGTATACACATCAAAACATATATGGTAGCTTTCTGAGAACTAAACTAAACTGCTGATTGTGGTAGAATATAATATAAATGCATAAGAAAATGTATTTATAGAAATATTAGACCTTAAGGGATCTGAGGTCAAACCTATTTTTTTCTCTACAAGTGCAAACTTTGAATTTTTATTCAGGAAATATCCTCGTCATTGAACTGTGTTTCCAAAATGCCATCAAAAATGCTATGTTTCCTTAGTGCGGAAACTCTTAATCATTTTTTTTTTGTTCCCCTATCTTCTTTAGCAGTTTAAGGAAGTTCAGGGATCAATTTCCAGGTGAATTTATTTCAAAAATAACCATTCCTTTTTGAATATGCATATGTAAGATTTTCTAGTCACTTCTTAGTTAGCGAGCTGTCTGCTACTCTTCTCTTGTGTATCTACACCCCAGGCAAAAAGGCTCCCAAAATGGCATCTTCCTTAATATCGATAGATAGAACCACCTGTGTCAGCGACAAAGTCCATTCTTTTGTTCCATCTAATACGTGGCCAGGCTATACATGTGTGGAAAAAATGGTCCACTATGTGAGGGGAAATGCTAAGAACTGTACCTTATACTACATGTCAATTTTTGGCCGTTCTTGAGACTTTCGCCCTGTGACGACAATATGATCATGGGCCAGACGGAACATTGTCCCAAAAGAGCAACTGGTTAATGGGATGACCGCATTAATGGCGTCTTTATTAATTTCTTTTTTGTATGTGTGTTTATGCTTGAATGCACAATTTGTATGAACAGTGTGGAATGAATTATGTCTTTTGATCCTCTTGATAGAGTGCGTGAAAAAAAACAGTTAATACAGTAACATAAATTGAGTTAATTTATATATATCGGGTAAGTATAATATTAGTATTTATCTTACTATCGTTAAAATCAAATCAGTAAGTTAAGGTAAAGAAAAAAATTAAGGAAAAAAAATCTAAGGTTATAAATTTAGGTGTTTTATTTAAAGTATATATGTTTACGTATTTTTATACTCATATTTTTGTGCTTATTAATGAAATTACTGCCACTGCTTATCTCATACGATGGATAATTTTTCTCTGTGCTTGACCAGTGCAGTGAGTGACAGTATATCCCAAGTCTAATGAAATGGACATTTTGAGAAGCAAGGGAGTTGTAACACCACTTCTTAATTAGTCAGTTGTCTGCTATCCCGTTTTTCTTTCCCGAAATCCTAGGCGAAAAGCCACACAATGCGGCATCTTCATTCAAAGCTGGTGATAGATAGGCACATCTCACCTTCTAAATCCTTTGTTTTGTTCCATCTAATAGATTGCCATGCTACACTTGTGTGAAAAGAATGGCCCGCTTTGTGAGAGAAAAATGCCAGAAATTGTGTACTATGTATTGCAAATAATATGGATCACGTGGTCTGAGTGGGGGGCGCTCAGCTTGCACTCATTAAGATACAAAATGATTTATCGGAACTAAAACGAGATGTAAATGATGTAATTTGATCTTTGCATTGGCGATGCGCTTGGTGTGCCATTGTTTCCTCGAATATTAATATATTTCATACTTAATTCAGTCCAATAGCTAAATTGTTAGTAATTGTTAGTAATTTTGTTAAGATTAATCAATTATTTAAAAGCCCAACTCGCACCATATTTAATATTATTCGTCGGAGTAACATGTCTCCATTTTTGACCACTCCTGTGACTTTCGATATGTGACGACAAGATGATAGCGAACGAGACAAGACTTTGTCCCAAAAAAGCAACTGATGAATGGGACCAAATCTGAGAGTGTCGTATGCAAGTCCATTTCTTTCCAATCAGGAATCGAAGATAATTAAAGGGCGTGAAACTGTCCCGCCTCGAAAGTTTAAGCGGACGAATTACAAAGTGAAGAATACACCAGCGAAACCAGTGACAGACCAGAGAGAAAAGAGTGATTAAATAAAAGCGAACTTTCGCTTGACCATATTTTGCAGGATCTTGGATGTACAAGATCGGGCGTGAAGAGCCTACTCGACGAAGATACTACAAAATATCCAATAGCTGTATGTGTAAAGTTGCTTACCATAGATACGATAGTTATATGTGTTATTTTACGATTAAAATTTTTTAAAAAATGGTAATTTTACTAAAGCTGTGTGATCCATCTCGCTACCTAGAAATTTAAATAAACCTGGTGTCACTACTTTACATGTGAGATACGACTTCCTCATGGACTTGCTAGCAGAGAGCCTTACCGACTTGCTAACGTAGAGCCTTACCAATGTAAGAATTCACCTTAACTGTGGAATGGCTTGGAATGTGTGTGGACATATATTCAGGCACTCAACAAAAGCAAGAGATCGCACAAGGCATGCATGGAGGAACTTTTCCTCGATTAGCTTGCTACAATAGTTGCGTAGTATTTTTGTGTAGATATTACTGTTTCTCATTTTTCACTTCTAAGCAAATGTTTTTATTTTTAACTTCTTTGATTTTAGTCTTTCTGCTCCGTGTTACATACATAAAATAAATTATTTATGGAACTAAAAGATAATATGAAAAAACAAATGAATAATAAAAGAAAATATGCTAATATGTGCTTGCATCTTTCTTTGTATATTAAATATATGTTAAAGAGTTAAAGTAAGATCTCGATTCTTAAAGTACATATTAGTGGAAAAACACTTTTGTTCATTTTATTGAAATTCATAAAGTTCTGTTTACTGCAATAGTGTATTTTTGATGAAAAGCTACATTAATTATTATTTTATAATAATTTACGGTATATTCTTTAAAAAAGGAATTCATGTTCTAATTAATTGTCACAGAAAATATAAACTCTACTTTCTTTTTTAATTTTCCATTCCAACCCGACTTCAAATAAAACATCCATCACGTAGAGGCTTCTATAATAAAATTCTTTAATTATTATTTAGCTTGTTAAGTAATTTTAATTCCAGTTTTCGTAACTTTTAAACCGAGCCTTCAAATTTGTTTTTAAGTTTAGCCCATCAATTCTGATATTTTCCTGATGTATTTCAGTAATTCTGGTTTTTATATTTTTATATTGATTGTATTTAGTGATCTTTATAAAAGAAATATATTCTTAATTTTTTTTTTTAGTTTATTTGAAGAAATTGTTTTCAAAATTATAGAAAAGTTGTTGTTCTTTACCATGTATTGCTACATATCGCATAAACCCATTGATACATCCAAACAAAAATAAGTGCTTCACGGATTTTTAAAAACTCTTGAACAGTTATTTATTATTTTCTTATGCTTTACTGGCTCTTACTTTTCTTATGCTTTATTTTTGATACTTTTTTTTATCATACGCCAATATTTAGGTATTAATTCCTCATTAAAAGGAGTACTGCGGTTGAAAGGAAGTAAAAACTATTATGACTAATTCCATTAAAGCTTATACGCATAAAAAGATCAGTATTATAAACTATATCTGTACATCACAAAGTATTTCTCTGGTTGCTTCCAAAAAATCAAAAAATGTATGTAATAAATATATTATAAGTGAAAAAAGCTCATACACAAAAGAATATTAATGATAAATATCTTCCACATAATTTTTTATCCATGCATATGTCAAACATTATTTTTTTTTGAAGTTATCCATGCACCTTTATCTCAATATAAATAATAAAGTAAGAATTTAAGCGCGTTTGGTAACTATTAAGTAAACGATACATTTTCATATCTGATTCACCAACATAATAATAGAGATTTCTCCAGTAAAAGGAAGAAAATGGTAAAAATGTATCAACGTTTACTATCTAGTACACTTAATATAAGAATAAAATATACAATTATGATTTCCTTTGATGAAAGTCTGGATTATTTAACTTTCAAAGTCATCTATTTGGGAGACTTTATTAATAATAATCTCACAAAATATTATTTCTTATGTTTTCTGTACATTTTTTCGATGTTTTGCTCCTGTTCAATATCAAATGGGCAAAATGTTGTTCCTGAAACCGTCTACCCTGTGATAGTAGAATTAAAAATGAATGATTAATCTATAGAACTTCAATTAAGGTAAATGTACTAAAAATAATTAATTTATGTTGTTGTAAAATGACTACAACATATGTGCAATTTCTAATATATTTATATGTTGCATTATTGTAACATATGCTAAATAACAACCTTTCGAAAGAGGGGATTTTCTATACAAATTCCTCTTTATAGAATGAATTAATACTGATTGAGCCTGCATTTATTAGCTAATAATAGTTTTATTCATGTTTTTAACATAACAAATCTATATATATAAAGGAGAAAAGCGACTCACTCACTGACTAATCACGATATCTCCGAAACTATTCAAGCTACAGACTTGAAATTTGGTAGACATGTTTCTTTCATGGAGTAGAGATCAGCTAAGAACGGATTTTGCGAAATTCGAACCGCAAGGGGCGTTACGGGGATGTTAAGGGGTGTTATAAATAATCGCTTCTATTTTTACACTACTCAACGTACAATCTTGAAATTGGGTAAGCAGATTCCTTTCATAGAGTAGAGATCCGCTACAAAAGAGGTTTTGGGAAAATAGCCCCCCAAGGGGTGGTGAGGGGGAATAAGGGGGGGCGTAAAAGATAAATACTTTCGTTTTTAAAATACTTGACCTACCGGCTTGAAATAGGTAGGCATAGTTCTTTCATGAGTTAATATCCGCTACAAAATGGGTTTTGGGAAAATTGACCCCAAGGGGGTTGAGAGGAATATAAATAATTATTCCGATTTTTAAACTATTAGACGTACAGTCTTGAATTGGTAAGCAGGTTCCCTCATAGTGTAGAGATACGCCACAAAATAGGTTTCGTGAAAATAGACCCCCAAGTGGCGTTAAGGAGCTTAAGGGCGTTATAGATAATTACTTTTCCATTTTTAAACTCCTGGAACACAGTCTTTAAATATGATACACAGAATCCTTTATGGAGTAAAGATTCAATATTTAATGTGTTTTGTGAAAATCAACCCCCCAGGTGGTGTTGTGGGGTGTCAAGGGCGCTTAGACTCTCAGTCTTCAAATTGGTAAGCAGATTCTTTTCATAGAGTAGAATCCGCTACAAAATGGGTTTGTGAAAACAAACCCCAAGTGCGTTGCGGGATAAGGGGGTTATAGATAATTTTCCATTTTAAACTATTAGACGTACAGTCTTGAAATTTGGTAAGCATATTCCTTTCGTAGTACAGATCCGCTATAAAATAGGTCTCGCAAAATCAACCCCAAGTTTAATTTCAGGGATTAAGGGGCGTAATAGATAAATATTTCGTTTTTAACTATTCGATCTACCTGCTTGAAAATTGGTAGGCATGTTCCTTTCATGGAATAGAGTTCCTCAAACAAAGAGTAAAACAAAAATCGACACCCAAGGAGGGTTGCAAGGGGTGAAGGGGAGTTATAGGAAAAAAATCCTGTTTTAGAATTGTTAGACCTGTGTACTTGAAATTTGTTAAGCATGTTCCTTTTGTTGAATAGGATCCACTAAGAATGCATTTGACTGGAATCAACTCCTGGGGAGCAAGGGGTTACTGGAGCGTGTTGACAAAAAAATTTCTTTTTCGAACTACAAGAACTATAATAATGGAATTGGTTTACATTTTTCTTTTGTTGAATTTAAAAACGCTAAGAACGGTTTTTGGGAGAACGACTCTCAACGGAATTATGAGGGGGGGTATTGATAGTAAAAAATTTGTTTTTACCCTATTAGATTTAGATTTGAAATTTGGCTTCCATGTTTATTTTATGGAGTAGAGATCCAACTAAAATTGGTTTTGCGGAAATCCACTTTGTTATAGGGTTACGAAAGTGTAAACATCATTCTATACTCAATTTTAAAGATTATTAGATAATACAAATTTGTAGTTCTGTCCTTTTTTTGTCAATAGGGGAGAGTTACAAGTATAAGTATATTTTTCAATACAATAGAATTCTTAATGCTAGGACATAGATATCAATATTTTATATATACATAAACAGATATATTTATAAAACATGAAATATCCAGCGAAGCGGGAGGTTAACGGCTAGTATAATATACATAAACAGAAGTAGTTCCCTTTTTATTTCTGAAATAGTTTTCAATTACTAATCTAAGTACATTTTTATGTTTTTTAATCATTAACACATTTCTATTACAGTTTTTTCCATGTTGGGTTAGAAATAAGCTAGATCTAGCTAACGAGCTTGACCACAAGTTTGAGTTCTAAATACACCAAAGACGCATCATTCGGGATAAAAGAGTTTGATGCATCATTCGGGATAAAGAGCACTGACCAATTAAGTTCCCTTGTCTCGAATTCAAGAAAATAGAAGCACTAATCCTCAATACCTGAGTCGTAGAATTACAAAGGAAATTGTCGGTAAGCTTGAATAAAACTCTAAAGCAAAGTTAATTCAAATGTACTTGAAATCCAAAATCTAATCAATTAATTGTGGTTACGAAATTAAAGCAACGTAATTACTAAATTTTTAATAGTTATTTGGTTGAGAGAGAGAGAGAGAGAGAGAGAGATTGTGTTTTTAATTTATCATAAGCAAAAAAAGGGCTAAAATATTTAAAAAATTTAAAGAAAAAAAAGAATAAGAAATAAAAATATTTCTCTCTCTCTTTCTTTCAACCATTCTCTTTCATTTGTTCTTATCGTCAGCTCTCTAATCTTGGCAAAATGTAGTCAGCTGAGTAACTTTTTAAAGAAAAAAACCTGTTCAAACTAAATCATAAAATCCTTGACATCCCGATATATTAATCAGAAAAATAAAATTTGTAAGTTACAATGTTTTATCTCATATAATTTCATAAACGAAATAGAAAAAGTATAGGTTAATCATGGAAAATACGGAATTGTACAAATAAGAACACCTTTGAAGCATAGCTTTTCGTCAAAATTAGTTACATCAATAGTATTCCAACAAGAAAAAAAATACTTCCTACCACGAAATTTCTCACCAACATAAGAGTGATTAATATAAATTAATTTATAGGTCTCAGATCAATTGAATCATTTTGTTTTTATAGAATAAAGAGTATTGCAGTAAAAATATGTTTATTAAAACTACTTTGAAGAATGACGGTACTTTTTTTTTAATCACGCGCGCGCATGCAGATAGGCTTTCAAAATCAAACTTATAATACTCAAACAAAAAATTACTTACATAATGAATAAAAGATAAGATTTATTAAAATAACTCTTCCTGTTTTCTTTAGATGATTCAAGGATATGTTGGATAAAAATATAATGTTGGAAAAAATTATTTCTATATTAAGATTTATATATTAAATTTTTTAAAATTACGATGCTCAAATTGAAAAAAAAAATTATTATTTTATACAAAGGTATATTAAAATTTATTCTATTGGACATATATTTTTAGATTAATTATAAACCCATGTATTCGGAGAGATTGAAGAAATATGAAGTACAAGAATTGTTAATTTTTCGCAATATCTAGATTATCACTTTAAATCTTAATTCTCTTAATACTTTTCTGCTTTAAAATAACGTGTTAAAGTCAAGAAACTAAGAATATTGAAATAACTGCTAAATTCAAAAGACGCGCTTTTTTCTCCCAATATGAAAAAATATGTATAATATAAAGTAATTCTTTAATTTGCAGATTGATTTTCACTTTTTCATATGTGTTAACATTCTGTAAAATGTGAATCCACTTAGCATGTACCTTATAATACATATGTGCGAATCATAAAATTACAACTCAAAATAAAACTCTTTGAAATAAATATACGAATATCATATGTATTCTTATTCCTTATTTTATTTTACAAGTATTTGATACAATAAAAAAAAGCTTATTTTTATGTAATATTTTTTTCTTTACCTGAATTTTTTATACAGTCCATGTATATTTTTACACAGTTTTTATATTATTCCATGATTTCGAACATTTATTTTATCGGGGAATCTGTGGTTTGTTTTCCTAATGATTAGTATGGTTTATAACACAGGAATTTGAAAAATTGCTTTAAAGTAAGTACATTAACGTTAGATAAAGTTTTAATTTTAAAATTTACCACCATTTGTTTTAAAGTCAAATCTATAAATAAAAACTTAAATGCATACATTGATTGCTTGGAATTAAGAAAAAGATTTGTGATTACTAGGATTGTCAATACAATATCTATACATTATTTTAAACAGCACACAAATTACTTAAGAACTTTTCGTAAACCTTCTTCCTGTATTGTGCTAAAATAATTGTGGCATCTGAAATAATAAATGTTTTTATATTTCAGTCTGTATACCTGTATGTTTGTCTTCTTGCTTACAATCATTGTCATTTATTTTACTTAAACTAACTTTCCTTTGATGTAAATGAATATATTAACAATTTAAGAATAGCTATAAGAAGAATGTTTTAATTTTACAAAAAGTTCAGTATCATGAAGGATATTTTTCCTTATCACGCACATACAGTCACGTTTTCCTGTTAAGGAAGTTTCATCTTTCTATAAAGAAACCATCTGTTTAAATAGCTGTTACAAAGTGTATTTTTCCACTTCCTAAAACTGAATCAGATGTAAGGTTCTCATCTCTTATCTCATCTTTAGAGCTAGATTTTTCTATTGAGCTACAACTTGAAAACAAAAATAACTTAATCAAAATGTTACAAATTTTGACCCCAAATTCTAGCATCTTACAAAAAAATGTTTTCATCTTTATTGATAATGCAATTTTTTTTTTGAAAAAAAGTGTAGTAGTAATTTAGAAAGAAGAGTGTAGAAATGAAACTAATAATATGAAACTATTTCTCCATCCGTTGAATTAATGGTGGATGAAGAAACACATAAAAGCTTCACGCTTATTTAAGAGAAGGTCAGTCTCTTCTTAAAAGAATCATGACTAGAACTATTGAAATCCCTAAGAACTATTAACGTTTGTTTTTCTCTTTCAAAAGTTACTGAGAATTATAAATAAATTCATAAGCATATTATGAGGTTTGATGTTATTTCTATTACATCATTTGATAGAATTACACTCGTTAAAACTTCTATTTTCCATTTTTCAAAATAGGTTTATGCCAACGGATTCCAAAACGAAGCGAATTGAACTTGTGAGCTACAATTGAAATGAATTATAACGTGTAGTTGCTATTTTTTATGATTAAATTTTAAAAGTAGACTACCTTATTTATTCATGGATTATGAAAATCATCTGATTTTAAACCACGATATTATTTTCTTCATTGTTATAAGATGATACTCAATATAATTTGAGAAAGAAAGTATAGAGTTTGATATAAAAGAAACTAAATTTCATTAGGATTTTTTATATTATTTTCTCCATTTTACCTTCAAATAGGGGCTTCCATTTGATATAACTATGTAACATTGAAAAGGCAACACCAGGACGGAACCAGAAAAGTGCGAAATTTTTAAGGTATGAACAGCTCTCTGAAGAATATAAGGGAAGTAACTTGCAATATCCGTCATCTTTATATCAGTCATGGAAAAAATTGTGAAACTTTTTTCTCGCCTCAGATGGCCCGTGTGTCAGCAGAAAAGGCCAAACCACCAACAGAAGTAGTTCCAGTAGACAGACGATTTTACGAATGGGCATAGTGATTGAATAAGGTCAGGTTGATCCATAAATCAAATTTTCTATGACACCCAACTAGACACTTTCAATACGCACCAGCTGGGGAAAAGATTTTTGGAACTTGGAAATGTGAAACGTTTGAAATGTTCAAGTACACCCAGAGAGATGTCAGTATACGTAGATCGACGCATCTACCAACAAACCGTAGTGGCTCCGCAAGTCCCTTATACCACCAATTTGCACCATTTTTCAGAGCATCCTTGCTGTTCCTATATGGACCACAATCTTTACCTCTCAATTAGTTGCTAGTGGTCTGTCCTGAAGGCGCCCGTTAAAAACATTTCCATTGACCACACAATGCAGACGATTTAGTTTAAAATGATGCCAGACTATAGAGTGTTCTTGGACGACGAGTCCCGTTTCTACTTGTCCACCGTTTATGAGCATGATGTCTATATGGTAACAATGGTTTGGTTCAGTCTTGAAGTATCTGTGCAACGCCTCCCTTCTTGAGAACGTGACTTTATGGCTTAGGGGGCTGTCGCATGTGATAACAAGTCCGCTCTGCTTCGTATCCAGGGTTCTATGACAGTCTAATAATACGTGGATAGTGTGGTACAATCGGGACACTCCCTTCCCTTCAGGGTATACCATCAGAGCCCCTCATACCATACCATACATTGGAATACCATCAGAAAGATTCCAGTTCACTCACTGCACTCATCAAACAACGTGTTCTGTAAGATGTATCGATGAATCCCTAGTCACCACTCTTAGTTCATACACCAATCAATGACGCCGAATGTATGACTATCCACCACCATGTTCAGTTGACGAACTATAGCAAATCGTTGACAGGGACAATAGAGATCCATGTGTTTTCTCTAGACAAGTAAGTAACTAAGTAACATGTCTATATCTAGACATGTTACTTAGTATAGTCCTACAACCTATTGAACTTATGTCGTTTTGATCTTATGTAGCCAGTATGATTTCGAAATAAGCATGTTGTCTGTGTCTTTAATTGTGTTCTGCTCACTACTTCTTGATGATGCACTTTCAGTGTCACGTAGTTTACCTTTCAAGGCCAGCATTTGTAAATAAGGTAATCTGAATGAAAATAAGTAATTCAACTCTAATTATTTGTTAGAATCTGCTTCGTGATTCTTGCATACTTTAAAGTTTGGGTAAGAGAACGCCGATAGATTCTGCACCTAAAAAGATATTCAGAACTATTTATATATTGTTTAAGAGATTTGTTGAATAGATTACACTAATTCAGCACAAGATCTATTTTAAATTTAATGAAGAGAAACAGCCTGAAAAGTTAAAATGTGTTTTTATCAGACCCCTATAATTAGACTTCTGATTTAAGTATTGAATGAAATATTTTGTGTAGGTTTATGAAAATAAAATACCAAGTTAGAAATAAATTACTTCCACACATACATAAGATTTTCTTAAAATAACTTAAGAAATATAGAAAATTTATAATAGAATTTTTATTTAAATGAAAGGGAACAATATTAAGGAAACCCTGTTACTTTTTCCTGTAACTTTTCCAGTAAAACTTTCAAACTATCATTTCATATCCCAAATAAATTCAGAGAATAACATATACACATTGCAGCAAATAAGTCTTAAAACTGTGTCCGTAAAACGAAATGGAAACAAGAAATTAATTCCCGTTTTGGTTTTTTTTATTCAAAATAGGCCCCTCAGCTTCAATGTAATTGTTACAGCGATTTATTAAGGAATCGAACGCCTGTTGTAAATCACTTTGTGGAATGGCCTGCAAAGCATGCGTCGAAGCTACTTGTAAGGTCGAAATATCGTCAAAATAACACCCTTGTAATTTCAGCTTAAGTTTTGGTAATAAGGAGTAGTTACAGGGAGCTAAATGAGGTGAATACGGTGGATGGTTCAACACACAGACATTTTTTTGCCAAAAAATCGACGAACAACAAGGAAGGTGTGACTGGGTGGATTGTCGTGTAACAAACAACAACTGCATTCAGTCCGATATTCTGGACGAATGCGACGAATTCTGGACATCAAACGCTTTAAAACAGCTAAGAAGTGCTGGTCTGTAATTTTTTGTCCAGTTGAACCGAATTCTTTGTGGATAATACCTCTAGCATCGAAGAATGTAATAAGCATTGTTTTGATTTTGGATGGAATTTTCCTTGCTTTTTTGGCTTGTAGTGAATTTCCAGACTTCCATTCCGCATTTTGTCACTTTGTTTCAGGGTCATATTGGAAACACCAGGTTTCATCACCTGTAACAATGAACTTCAAGAAGTTTAGATCGTTTTTAGAGGCTGAAATAATGTATCTGCTTTTGTTCAGGGGATAAAGTATGTGGAGCAAATTTAGCACCACTTTTGTTTTGCTCAAATCTTCATGCAGGATGGCTCGAAATGTTTCTTTGTTGATGTTTAAAGAATCTCCCATCATTCTTAATGGCACACAGCGATCGTTTGCCATGAAATTTTGTACTTTCTAACTAATTTCGGGTGTTCTAGATGAAATTGGTCTTCCACTACGCTGATCATATTCTACCGTATCTCTTTCATCCAAAAACCGTTTGTGCCACGCAAAAACGTTTGATCTACCTAAACAACAGTCACTGTAAACTTGCTTCATGAGTTGGTATATTTCCGAAGCTCTTTTACCAAGTTTTGCATGAAATTTGATTACAGTTGTTTTCTCCATCTTAAAAAATCTACGTTGAAAAAATTCACTTCTGTAATAAACGTTTGTCTTTTCTTAACTACTTTACTAACTGCGAACAACTTGTTAGCAGTGTGCCAGCAGACCGTGGACATTAATACGCATGCACTTTGACCTCATGGTGCCATTACTGCCTGCGATCTGGGAAGAATCTTAAAACTTATTTGCTGCACTGTGTATAATTATATGTAATACGATGTGTTTTTGCAACAGTTTTATTTTTATTATCTTGCAATCAATAGTACGAATTTCAGGGGCACAATTTAGTCAATCATAAACATGAAGCATCTTAAATTGTAACTATTTTTCAGCTTATTGATTAAATGTAATAATTAATGGATAACTTGCATAAACAGTTACTGTATCACAAATAAACATCATTTGTAAACTTTGTATATTACATCTTTGATAATTTAAAGCTGTATGTGGGGGAAAAACAGTATGCTTTAAAAACTTCAATATATAAGATGTTACAGGAAAATAAAAAGAATATCATGAGTATTCTCACAATTAAAAATTAATACTTATGAATATGCTATAAAATAAACAAAAAATGTGCTCATTTGTTTATATTTATGTTTTCTTAACCTAACTATTTTAATTTATTTACTTTAAATGTATTTTATATTAAAAATTTAAGGGATGTTTGACTTATTTCATTTTTCCAAGCTATAGAATGCTCTTACACCGACGTCCAATGAAAAAAAAAACTAACCATTTATTCAACCCAATGAGACAGTGATGTAATATCATTTTTACCGGATTCTTTCTCCATTGATAGATCGTCTTTGGGCCTGTGATGAATGGAAATACATACAGGAAAAGAATTTATGAATCAGAACTATCTTTTCCAATGACTTTCCGATAATCATTCAATGTCAGTGTCAAATTTCCTAAGCTTTCCTTTCAACTGAATCCCGAATTAAAAAATTTCAAAATATATACTGATTTCTATAAAATAAATGAACTCTATGCATGTACATTAAAACTAATTATATTTTCTTCATATTTGGATGTTATTTGTACTATTTTTTCCTTATTGACCTAGTAAAGTAATATGTTTTCATTTATTAGTAAAAATTACGAAATATTTTATAACTAAATGTGACATTAACTAAAAATCATCCATCAAAGGGACATTGAAAATGACAGCAAATAATAAAAGGTTATTCTTGTCAAATGTCAAAGATTAGCCCCCAAGCTCAAAATATTTTTCAATTGAAAAAAATACCAATATTCTTATCATTATCAACTTCATCTATATATAGAGAAAGAAGAATAGTGAGTCATTCTCACTCATGAAGTTACGAGATCTCAGAAACTATTTGACTTACATACTTGAAATTTTGTAAGCATGTTTCGTTTGTTGCATGGAAATACGATAAGTATGGGCTTTGCGAGAGACATCCAAAAAAAACACTGCTGGCCACCGTAAATGCAACACCAAGAAAGACAAGAGATAGCACAACAAAATTTATTTTGTAAATAACATGTTGACAAAGTATCAAATGATTAAACTTATAGACTTCTGTGAAGTGTGGTTCCTGCCAGAATCAGTAGCCAGAGTAGCCGCCATTGTTGGAGATCACCGCTGCCACACACCTCGGCATTGATTCAAAGAGACTTTCGATGTGTTCTTGGGGTACAGCAGACCAAGTAGCATCCACACGTTGCCAAAGTTGATCTCGTGTGGCAGCTGGGGGTGTAATCTGGGTCAATAGTTGAGCAACCATGGACCACATGTTTTCTATCGGCAAAAGATCTGGAGAGCGAGCCGGCCAGGGAAGCAATTTAATCTGGTGATTGACGAAGAACCTTTGGACAATGCGTGCCACGTGTGGTCACGCATTATCCTGTTGAAATATGGCTGTGGCCAAGACCGGAAAGTAAGGAAGGACTACTGGCTCCAACACCTCGAAGATGTAGCGCTGGCTGTTTAAAGTACCGACAATGCGTACTAGAGGATTGCGAGAGTGATATCCAATACCACCCTATACCATAATACCCGGTGCAGGACCAGTGTGGATGTGCATAACGCAGCTGTTAAGCATCCTCTTTCCATCGTGTCTCCAGACTCGAATCCGACCATCGTGGTGTTGCAGACAGATGCATGACTCGTCAGTAAAGACAACTTCATTCCATTCTGCCACCCACATACATCTTTCATCGCACCATTGGCGGCAGAGGCGTCTGTAGTTCTGCGTCAAGGGTAGACCAAGCAATGGACGTCTTGCGGACAGACCATTCTGCTGTAAACGGCGTCGAATGGTACGCGCAGACACTGAATGATGCGTTACAGACTCAATGTGCTGTGCTCAATGTGTTCGTGATGTGACTGAGCGATCCGTCACTGCCATGTTCACAATTTGCCTGTCCCCACGTGAAGTGGTGCACTGAGGTGAATGTGATCGACCACGTCGGTCCGACGTACCCTTCTGCATCCAACGGTTACATATGTGCAATACAGTTGTTTGGTTTCGTCCAACACGACTACCGATATCCCTGAAAGATAATCCACAATCTCGGTAGGCCACTATCCTTCCTCTGTCAAACTCGGATACTAGATCAAAAGCTGATCGCAATTTTCTCCGAGACATAACTGATCGTTTTTTGAAAAAACCACAAAAAAACACAATTGCCGAACTTGCAATCGTCGAAATCTCCAAGCCTTAAATAGCGCTTTGAGGTGGCGGCACAGGCGTGCGTGATGTGTGTCTGCGCTAAAATTTTAATAATTTGCATATCTCACCTCCGCTAATGCATGTTGTAAATTTCATGTTATTTGCGTGCTTCCTTCAGGGTGTTGTATTTAAGGTTGGCCAGCAGTGTAGTTCTCAAAATCACTCGAATTTACTTTTATGCAGATACATTGTTATATTTTTTAAAAGAATACTTGAGTTTTAGATTCTGCTTTTTTAAATGTAAACGAATACAAACTTATGCAGAAAATAAAAGAACTGAAGTTTTTAAGGAGACAAAAAGTAATTGCATTATAAATCACAGTAAGTGATTCGAAAAAAATTCAATCTTTCATTTCAAAATGCCTGATTACTTACTCCTGAAATTTACAAAACAAAATAATAATAAAAATATTTAGGATCAAGCAGACGAGATAAACATTGATTGAATAAAAAACTGGAAAATTCTACACATACAGATGGCTGTTTGAATAAAAGTTTTTATTTGAGTTCATTTGTATGTTTGTCCTTAATTTCTATTTAATTCTTAATAATATGTGTTTTGTGTAAAATAATTTTTGCCAAATCATTTACCACCACCATCGACTATGCATTTACCTTTTGCTAGCTGGCAACATATTTTCTGTTTTGAAAGCTGTTTGTGTAAAAAAGAATTTCTCTCTGTGAAATGGGAGAGTTGCAGTTTGTCCTTCATTAGTAGGGGTTTACAGCACAAAGCTATTGGCATTTGTTTACAAGCTTTATTTGCAAAATAAAACTGTTTTTTTTTTAATTTAAGAGTGTTATAGTCACGGATGTCGATTAAGAACTAATAAATCAATACGAATCAAAACAATGTATAAATTCAAAAAATATGCTTGGTTTCATGTTTTAGATTTTACATATTTAGTTTATTATGACAGATATTGTGCTTCATATGCTTTATTCAAGAAACAATAGAATTATTTTTGCATATTTATAAAAAAGTAGACGTTTTTTCTATGGCATCCAAACTTATTCTATGTGAAACAAAAAGCATGATAAAGAAAAGAATTCAAATCAAGTAAAATGGTAGTAAAATTTTTCGCTTTATTGTCGGCGAAAATTAAGAAGAAAAGTAAAGAATAAAATCTTTTTTACGTCCTCAATAAAAATATGTAAAATTTATAATAAATAAAATACAGACCAGATTTCAAAACCTCGTGATTATTGAATACATTTTGAGAACCAAAAAATTTAGCAATCCACGAAACGAAATAAAAAAATAAAAGTTTATTTTTAAAAAGTTTATTTCCTTAAATCTTATTCCTTTTATTATGTAATTGGTTTATTTCATTGGAAAAAACCATTTTGTTGTAGTAAATACAATCACTTATTTAGTTGTGAACTGAATAAGGCACACGAAAAAACAAGCAAAGCATTACTTTTAGTTATCCAGTAAATTTAAAATATTAGAATTGGAATTGATGAAACTATAATATGAAAACCGTAATAAAGCTACGAAGTGAAACAACCTACATTAGTTTTCCTCATTTTTATGACAGCTGGTGTCGAAAACTAAAATAAACATGCCTTAAGCAGCTGTTATGCTATTTACTAAGAATGAAAGCATTGTCAGAAGTGACATTCAAACCAATAAGTCTTTTATACTGCTTTTATAGTATGCTATAAATAAATTTTTGTTAAAAGAACAATATAAAATATTTAAAACGTAACATGAAAAAATAAATTAGTGCTTCTACTTGAAAAAATATTCTTGTATAATTCTGTAGAAAATATTTTTGAATATTTCAAGAATGATTCGCATTGAGAATTTAAATTAGAGCTAATTTAAATCGTTTTGTATGGACTATTGTTTCGAATGGCATTTTATGTTCATATATATAAGTTAAAAAATCAAAACAATATTTGTTTTAAATGTTAATGTGGAAAATTAATTAAGGTATCCGAATGGTTGCGACAACTTTCTTTTAAAAAAATGGAGGTATAGGGATTTTTTTATTATTTTTAGATTTGTTTAGTACATTTTAATAAAAATATGTTAAAATCAAGAAGAGAAAAAGAAATTATTATTACTAAAATGGAAAAATATAGGTAAAAATTTACAAAAAACAGCCTAAACGCGGCACACTCTTTGCCAAAGGTTTTGAACAAATTTTCAATTTTTTCATTCTAATGTGTTGCTATGTTATTCATATTTGAAATGGCCTTTAGGATAAGAGATATATTCTTTTTTACAAAAACAAGAGCACTTTATCTCAGTTATTATATGAAACTGCTTAAAAAACAATGATTATATTTACATAAGGGACTGTAAATTTTGTAATAAAACAGTGATTGATCAATCTGAAAGCTAAGACAATTCTACCATTACATAGAACGTACAAAAAAAATTACAGTTAATTATTTTAAAAACATTTTTAGCAATAGCTGTCCCCGTTTGAGTATTTTAAAAAAAAACACATTTCGAGTAAAACGCGTTTTAAAGTATGAATCTTGTTTAAAGTAATGGCATCTGCTTTACACTTGTAGTTTTTGTTCTAGGTAACGGAAAATGATAAACTTGGTATTTTTATAAAGCTAATAAGATGGTGTATAAAGTAAAATCATTAAAACATTTGTCATTTCTTTTGGCAAAATTCATAATTTTAGAGTAGTCGGATACCTTAAGACAAGTTACAACAATTGCACTGCTATAAGAAGGGCTTGTAGTGTGTGAGTCTGTTATATTTTAATTCATTCAAAGCTATATATCCAGCTATTTTGCACCAACTCTGAAAATTAATTCACCGATAAAGAAAATGCATGTTCATCAAATCATATTTTTGGCAGATTCTATCTTTTGCAAAAGTATTTTATAGAGTTTTGATAGTCATTTTTGGAACATTCGTGAATTTTTTTTCTAATAAATATGTTTAGGCAATTTTTAGGGCTTTCAAAATACATTTCTTAAATTATTAAGAAATGTATTATTATGATTCACTGAGCTGTGTGTTTTCTATGTATAAAACTATATATCAGAATGTGCTTTGATTAATTACAATGGTACGTAAAATTGCTAATTTAATATGTGACTAGTACTATTAATTCATAAATTTGTGTACATTTTAAGTTAGTTTTTTTTAGTTGAGTATGAAAAACACATTTTGTAATATCTCAAAATAAATTAAATTATATACATAGTGAAATCATATATTTTTCATTTCAAATAAGTAAATATTTTAAATACTTTAATTTTTAATTGTGACTAATTGTTTTAAAAAATTATCATGAGGATTTTAAATAATACAAAATTATGGTCAACGAATTCAATGTAAATCACTAGTAATTTAATAAATAACATTTATTTGCCAATTATGCAACTAGTGATCAAAACAATTTTACTTATAAATTTAGTTGAGAGAAATTATCAAAAAAATGTAATGAACTTACTCGAAACAGTGAGCCCAAATATCACATTAGTTATGCTGTCTCCTTAAAAACGGGGCGCATTAGCACTAAACATTGAGCGATTATAAATATAAAAGGAGTATGCGACTAAATCTAGAGATTGTCTCTTTTTGTATATTCATATGACAAAAAATGCCAATATTTTTAAAAAATACACAATTTGTCTTCATAACAGGAAACAAATACACACTAGTCTTGTTTTCCTGTCCCGTATTAAAATTGAATTCTGGTTTCTCTAATATTCATTAGCATATTTGTATTATAATATTCATTTTGATTCGAACCAAGACACGTTTTTGTGTAAAATGTGCTATTTTTTTTTAGACTCTAGGTAGACTCCTTGTGTTCCAACAAGTATAACACAAACGTAAGTCAATACTCAATCAATAGTGGTAGGAAGTTTTAAGTACAGGGATATAAGCACAAATGGGAAATCGAAAGGTAAAAAGAAACAAGACGGGATGCAAATACAATAAACACAGTATAAAATACAACATTGCTCACATGCAAAAACGGAGACATTGAGTAATTAAAATGATACAATGGTGAAGGTTTGGAAGCACATGTGTGATCAGAATAAAATTTTCAAAATACAAATGTGTAAAAGCATGCATACGCAAAAATACTTAAGAATATACACACAGACATATATATATATATATACGCACTTTAAAAAAACAGAGATACATACATACACAGCAAATATTAGCAAACATACAAAAAAATAATAAAATAGAAAAAAAATTATAAATTTACAATCTAAACAATACGAGAAAAAATGCTATTAATATATGCACAAAACAATGTAAAAGAAGACTTGCTCTGAACAAAGGCAGAGAAAGGAGGAGGCCACGCTATATTGTTCTTTTGTAGGCAATTCATGAGAGTACGTCTTTCGGAAGAGAATTTAGCACAAGCAAATATTTTAGATGCTTGACATTCTGGACTGTGTCACTGGAGCAAAACACTGGTCAGTAGGCGACAGATTGAAGCGTTTCAAATAGGCTTTCCATGCCCAGTTAGAAACTGGGTAAGTTTAAAATTAGGATGAAAGTGTTTAGCCTTTAAACGCCTCTGAATAGAAGGAATAAATTCCTTGGTAAAGAGCGCATTATTTGATATTTGATATAATTTATTCCACTCAAAAATAATTTTTTCCTTAAAAATATTTTTATAATATGATTTCGGAATGCTCATAGGAATCAAAATACTTAATTTTGTAGCTTCTTTTGCAAGCAAGTCAACTTGTGATTACTTTTTACCAACTATAAAATCACTCCCTACTGATTATGTTAATTTTAAAGTGTCCTTTAATAGATTTAACCTGTGTCCTTCCAAACCTTGTGAATGCAATGTTGGTGGGGAGCAAAATGTGGAGCGTTTTATCCTTTTTTTGGTCAAATTTTAAGAAAAAAAAGAAAATACCTGTGTGTGCTGTGTGTGTAAGTCAAACTACATCCTCTTAAAATCAAATGGTATCCTAATTTTTTTCGACTTGTTTCGTGTAAAGCTTCGTTCACTTTATTTTGTATCTTCATTGATTTAATTTTGTATTTTTTGTAAATTTTTCATTTCTCTATTTTTGAAACGTTATTGTATTGGTTTTGTTTCGTAATTCTTTTATTTTGTAATGTATTTTTGTCTTTGTTATTTCCTTATTTCTTAACTTTTGATTTGTTATTTACTTTTTTTTTTTATTTATCTTATTTTGTTTATTTCACTTACTTCTGTAAGCCCCGTGTGATACTTGTGGTGGACGGGAATTATTTTACAGGTCTTCAATAAAAAAATATATTATTTCTATCAAATCGTAATGCTAAATGCTTACTTTGCTTTTTAAGTATGAATACAAAATACGTAAATGTGAAAGTAACAATAACATAAAAATATATATAGTGTGATTCACCTTGAAATTATGTTGATAATATATGTACATTTTTATTCTAAATTGTTTTTCGGATTTACAGTGTTTTCTTTGATACCAAGTAAGGAAGAAGCATAAAATATTTTATTTCATAAATTTATGGTTTCCATTCTATATCAAATGATAGTAATGATACATTATAAGAACATAAAATATATACAGCAATCGCTTTATTTTAACCCTTCATCTACCGACATTACTTATAAGTACGTCTCACTTTAAAATTACATAGAATAGCCATTTTTACGAATACTCTGACGGTTCTTAGCAAGAATATTCTTGTATATCCCCTCTTCTAAGATATATGGCAGCACGGGTTCTACGATGAGTATTTTAGCGGGGAAGTTAATTAGTTTTATAGCAGAAATTGCGTTTTCAGAGGACATTTTGGTTGTCATTTTTGTTCCAAAAAAGTAGTTAATGTCAAATGGTAAGTGTCTTATTTTTCTTTTGTATGATAATGAAGCCCTTAGAAAACAATTTAAGTATTTATTTTAAGTAAACAGTGTATATAATTAATTTTACAGTTGAATATCTTAAAACAAAGAATTTTTTTCCAACCATTAATAAGAGACTCCTCTGCCATCATTTTTATAACTAATAACAAAAAAACCCAATTTCTAACTGGTCATGGCAACTTTAAAAGGTACTTGAACAAATTTAATTTAGTTCCGTCATCTTCCTGTGATTGCAATATTGGTAGCGAGGAAAATGTAGAACATGTGCTCCTTCTGTGTTCCAAGTTTGAAAGAGAACGGAATATATATCCTACGACTGGCATTCAAGGGACTTAATGTAAATTGACCTCCGAATCTTCCTCAACTGCTTTCCATCAGAAGTACTTTTAAAAAGTTCAGTGAGTTTGTTATGAGTATTTGTAATTCTTCCTAACCTCAAGGGATTTTTTTTCCTTTATCCCTTTGTATTGTGTGATTAATACTCACTTCTGTGAGCCCTGTGTGATATTTTGTGGTGCACGGGGGATTTTATCATTGTTTTCAATAAAAAAATATCTTTAATTAATTAATTTGCTCTAACGGATTAAATTTCCCAAAGTTGAGTGTTTTTTTTTTATATGTATCCCTTAATTTTCAATGTAGTGATTCACGAAAAAATATTGCATGAAAAAAACTGCAGTAAATCATAATGCGGTAGACAAAAGATTAAAACGATATGTGATTATTTTATCGTTTATACTTCTACTCATTTTCTCTGTAATTAATCTTTTCCGGGGAAAAAAACATTCTTATTATTTATCATTTCCTCACTAACATATTTCCAGCGTTTCACAAATGTAAGAACTATTTGCTTAGTTTCATGTGTTTATCTAAACTTCGATTCAATTGTTATCAATTTTATCAGTTCAGGATTTATTGCATCGTGCAAAGTTTGTTTAAACTTCAAGTACCTTAGAGTAGACATACACGACTGCACTTATCAACCATTTGATTTTTATCATTATTTTTCTAAAATATTTGAAGTTAAATATAACCTACTTTATACAAACAAAAATTTATGGACACATTTGGAGCTTTTCCACAATATATACATTAAACAGGAACACTTTTCTAAAAAGAAAGAGGAAGTTGTTTATGTTTACATTAAACATCAAATGAAATTGGGTTCTCTTCTCTGAATCTGATTCTGCATTCATCGAAAATGATGAATATGGAAGAAAATGTTTCTTTTCAAAAAGTTGTTTTGAAAGATCGTATCTTTGCATTAGAAGCGTTTATTGATGGGTTTTCAAAATAAAGCTTTAACAAATGCAATGGAAGTCAACAATGAGGAGGGAACTATATTACGAGTTGATTTCAAAAGAATATTTAGAAAGGTAAATCTTTTTTAAAATGTTGACAAGTACTTGTCCAGAGAAAAATAGTTGCATTGTTCAGAGATCATGATAGATGACTGTATTTGTTTTCGTTTACGAATATGGCTTGAAATTTCTCCTCGCACAATATAAGAGCTTTTTACGTTTCTAGAAACATAAATGTTTACCTAAACAGTTGAAACTAAAGAGAAATCAAACTATTATAAAGTCTTAAAAACATATTTACTTTTCCAAATGAATTAGTATCAAGAATTTGTAATAACTCATGTGTTTATTGTCGATTCACAGAAGTCACAGAATTTCGTTTTAAATTTTAGTCAAACAATTCGTTTATTTTATTTCTTGGAACATCCATGTTTTCTTCGTTGTTAAAATTAAAAATAATACGTTGTAGCATTTTTACAACAATTCTAATTGTTTTCACGTTATATTTCCCTTGAAATGAGTTGTCTAAAAGAAGTAATTTATTTTAACCACAGTATAAATTAAATTGCTTTATATTAAAATTCTCTACTTAGTTTCAAATTCTATTAATCGAATATTCATCATTTTTAAAACTCATTTACAGTTTAGTGGTGGTAGAAAACCTTAGATTTATTTTGAATTATCGGAATTTTTGACGTAAATGTAAAATATTTAAATATCACATATAATGATAATCCAAATATTATTACTTTAAAATCTGGGCGATTTTCATGTTCGAAATCTTGGGTTTTAAGTAATAATATTAGAAGTGAATTAATTATTATGTACTTTCATTCAAATATTTGTAATTCTCAAAAGTCATTCAGATGTGATCTGTATTAGAAATATTTTATATAATTAAAACTGAAAACTCCAACATGTAATGTTCTTAATATTTGATTCCATTCATTTAATTTTCCCTTAATAATTACTATCAACAAATACAGAAAAAATATTACTGTGAAAATCACTACCTCATCAGTTTTCTCTTTTGTTTTTTAAATTGTCTAGTTCAAACCTAAAAAAAATGACTTTATCCGAATTATTAAAATTACAACTCAAGGTGGATTTTCAAGATTATATTCTTTAATTTTAAATATTCTGAACCAGCCATTCTCAAACTGTAAGGCGCGACTCCCTGGTGGGCGTGATAACCCTACGAGAAGGGAGACGAACATATAAAAAATCGAAAAGAAAAAGATTAATTTAAAAAATATATATCATTTTCTGAAATAAATCAAATCAAATACATTATGACATAATAAAAAACAAAATACTCATTTACAGTGATATAATACACTTATAAATGTATCAGTACTGACCAATGTATTTGCTAATTAATTTATTAATATTAAACTAAAAACAAGTTTAATAATTACTAGGGATTCCCATGAGCTTGCTTTGCAGAGTAAAGTTTTTTAATGTAAGTTTAATATTATAGAAATTAACACTCTAATATCTTTTTCTGTATTTAACTAAGATCTATATGGATGCTTGAGAAAATAAATACTTAAATTGATAAAAAAAATTATTTTGCAATCTGTTCGAATTTAAAAAGTAGTATAGAAAATAACATAATACTTTTATCTATTAATTAAAAGTATAACTTACTTAAAATATATATTACTTAAAAGTAACTTACTTAAAATATATATTACTTAAAAGTAACTTACTTAAAATATATATTACTTAAAAGTAACTTACTTAAAATATATATTACTTAAAAGTAACTTACTTAAAATATATATTACTTAAAAGTAACTTACTTTAAAAATATATATTACTTAAAAGTAACTTACTTAAAATATATATTACTTAAAAGTAACTTACTTAAAAAGTAACTTACTTAAAATATATATTACTTAAAAGTAACTTACTTAAAATATATATTACTTAAAAGTAACTTACTTAAAATATATATTACTTAAAAGTAACTTACTTAAAATATATATTACTTAAAAGTAACTTACTTAAAATATATATTACTTAAAATATATATTACTTAAAAGTAACATATACGAAATTTAATACGTGTCATCATAATTTGTATGGTTTATAACGAAGGTCGTATTGCAGCTTTAGCGCGTCAAAGTATATTATTATTGCATTTTCAATACATTTTTATTGTATTGGGGGAGGCGTGATGAAAATAATGATTGAAAATTGCGTTGCAAATATTGAAAGTTTGGGAATCACTGTACTAAACATAATTGAATAAATTAAAGAAAATCAATGAAAAAATTTTTGTTCCCCATTTTTGACAATATTTTCTTCCAAATTTCTCCACCAACATAACGTAGTCGGTTGCTTACTAACGACCCACTTAAAGGCAATGGCAATGTACCTCGTTACCTAAACTTAGCAGAGACTGTCAATATTGTAGATCTTCTCTTGGTAAGTGAATGCAAAATATCTTTATCAATTATTTAGAATTCACATTACGAAATTGAAATTATTCTTCCATTTGACGTTTTATTAGGAACTATAAGATTTAATTAATTTAAATGACTAAAATATCTTAAATTTTATATTTTTGATCCTATACAGGGTAAGCAAAATGAATATAATGATTACAAACGGCTATAACTATTTAAAGGGAAAAAATTATCGTTAAGATTTACTCGAAATGTAGACAGAACTTCAAATTTTATATGCATACGTCATAGATGTTCTATGTGACTTCCCCTTGTCTCACACGGACAATACCTAGGTGGCGTTATTACTTTTTAGACGTGAAAGACAATACTCCCTTTCACGGCGTTCATTCTGAAACATTTGTGCAGTCACTGACGCAAGCTCAATTCGAATGCAGTTCTTCAATTGTTTTGGGCATAGGAAGCCCATGCTATGCATAGTCTTTCGCATGTCTTCCCCTGTATGTGACCCCTTGGTCACACGGACAACATCTAGACAAAGGTACTCAACCTTTTTTTCTGCCGGGCTGCATACATATGTTGGCTATTTCACTCGGGCCACTTACATATTATGCAACATGAGGATTAAGGGAGGAGGGGAAAGACTTTAAGACCAAGATAATATAGAAAATTTAAAATGTGGAAGTTGATCAAAATATTAAAACTCCTATTTAACTTTTTTTAAATCATTACTTTTTATATTTTTGATTTTTGTCACTGAACTTTTCTAAATCGGAAGCATTTAAGAATCACTCTTTCACAATTTCTGCCTCAGTAAACGGTTTCATATGATTACCAATGATATAACGAATTTCACAAGGTGCCAAGTTATCGCTGTGACATTATCACTGACAAAACACTTTTTTGATGTTGTAAAAATAATTCAAGAAAGCCTATTTATCATCTCTTGAAAAAGATCTTCGATGAAAAATGTCATTGAACGACTCCTGTTTATTGGTATTTTTTTAATACATTTTCGTGACAAATCAAAGAATTCCTGAGTTATGCTTGTTTTTCACTACAAAACAGTCAACTTCCCAATCGTCTTGAAATAATCTATTTTTTTCGAATATTTTTCGCTTGCAAGATATGAAAGACAGTTAAAAATTGGTTCCACTCATAAAACAGTTGCTACTCAACCGTTGTCTATTATCGCTTATCAAAAAGAAATATCAATTCGCACCCATACGACATCGACAGCAAAAAGCAAATTGATATATTTGATTTTGAACAAAGAATTTCCAACCAAATTTTCATAAATAAAGTAATTTCTCAGAGCAATGGGCCATGACCGGCCCACTTAAAAGGGCTCGGTGGGCTGCAGGTTAAGTATCGCTGATTTTGAAGGTATACCATTTCAAGGCATATATTCTGAAACACTTGTGCAATCATCGACGCTAGCGCATTACAAATGCCTACTTTCCATTCTTCAATTATTTTGAGCATGGGAAGCACATACACACGGTCTTTCACATGTCATGTCCAAAACAATTGAAGAACTGAAAATACGCATTTGTAATGCGCTTGTGTCGATGACTACAAAAATGCTTCAGAATTCAAGCCGTGAAATGGCAGTATGACGTATGTATACAAAATTTTGAAGTTCCGTCTACATTCTGAGTAAATAATATAGATAAATTCCTTTCCATTAAATAATTATGACCATTTGTATTTTCTATATTCATTTTGACTTACCCTGTAATATAATGCACTTGATATAAATAATATTGGTAATTTTATAATACTAAACAATACCCGTCCACTTTGCTGGGTATTTCCAGTCGTCGTATTGCTGTATACATTTTAAAGTCCGAAAATTAACTTTTAAACTGTTTTTAAAAACGTTATTATGCCGCCCTTGCCTCTTTGTTGAAAAATTCCTTAATTTAGTAAACGCAATATAAGCTTTTACTACCCTACAATCCTCATAGTCAACCTTCGAGATACCCATTCTTAGAGGATCTCTATACAACAAAGTAAACATGCTTGTAAATTTCAAATCTATAGATATAACAGATTAAAAACAAAATTTTTTATATCTAAAATGGACCCGCAATCCCTTTTGGGAGTCGATTTCCACAAAACCCATTTTTAACTTATCACTAGTCATGAAAGAAAACATGCTTATCAAATTTCAAGTATTTTAGTCTAATCACCCAAAAACCGAAATTTGTTTATCTAGAACACCCCCGTATCCAACTTTGGATGTCGTTTTCCTTAAAACCCCCCGTTCTTAGTGGATCTTTACTCAACAAAGGAAACACGCTTACCAAAACTCAATTCTATAGGTCTAATAATTCAAACGGGAAGTGAAATTTATAACATCCACCTAAGCCCCTTAAAAGTAAGTTTCCATGAAACCCGTTTTTAAGGTATCCAATCCTAAAATCGTAAATTTTACCAAAAATCAGCAATTTTTTTTTTTCAATTTTATTTTATACGCCATCTTATTAGCTTTATAAAAATATCAAGTTTATTATTCTTCGTTCACTAGAACAAAAACTACAAGTGTTTTAGTAAAAGCAGATGCCACTACTTTAAGCAAGATGCCACACCTAAAAACGTGTTTTACTTACAATGTGTGCATGTTTTTTTTTTAATTCTCAAAGAGAACAGCGATTGCTCAAAAAGTTTTGAAAATAAGTAACAGAAAATTTTTGTATAATAGTAGAATTGTTTTAACCTTCAGATTAATCAATCACTGTTTTATTACAAAATTTACAGTCACTTTTGCGAATATAATCACTTTTTTTTAAGCAATTTCATATAATAACTAAAATAAACTGATCTAATTTTTGTAAAAATTAAAATATCTCTTACCCTGGCGGTCATTTCAAAAATGAATAGCAAAGCAATTCATCAGAATTGAAAAACTGAAAATATGTCCAAAAACCTTTTGTATAGAATGGGCTCCGTTTATGTGATTTTTTGTAAATGTTTGCCCATTTTACTAATAATAACTTCATTTTATCTTCATAATTTTAGCATATTTTTCTTAAAATATGTATTAATAAATCTAAAAACAAACAAAAAAAACCCATGCCTTCGTTTTTTTAAAGTTGTCACAAGTAGTCGGATGCCTTAACGGACGTCTACTAAGCAAAAGGATTATCTTTACCAAATGTCATATCTGAAAGTTTAATAGTTTCGGGGATTCCGGGTCTAGATTTTTTTTATATAACATTAGGCGGATTTATAAAGTCAAAATGACTTATTTCTATTATATTAATGACTATAGATATCTCTATGCGGTTTTAATTTATAAAGAAAATAACAAAAATACTAATAATATTCCCTATCCATATCACAGAACTGTAACGACTCAATCTTTTTTTGGGAGGGGGGGGGGATAACCTTATATATCAGCCGCTCTTTTAAACTCCATTTTTTTCTATTTTTAAAAATCAAATTAGATATAAGGTTTTTATTTTGAAAAATCTTTCTCTGGAAATTGTGTTCATTTTCTTTGGAATCGAAAAGTACAAATGAAGTTCCTTAAATAAAAAAAAAAGAAATATTTCACTAGAAAGGTGATGAATTTTGATCCAATATTTGAAGTAGCATCCAGTAGAAAAGTAACACACTTTCGTGTTTGATGGTAATACAATTTTAAAAAGGGCGGAAATGGTCCATTTGTTAAATCAAACTATTTTATCACAAAGTAATGTAATGTTCTCAGCAGAAGGTAATGGCTTTTTTAGATTTGTAGAACATAAAGACATTTCTGGAAAAAAACATACTGGTTTTTATTATATGTACACTTTTGAATCGTTCTGTGAATCCAACGGTTACATTCTTTCTTTAACTATATTATAAAAACAAATTATAGCTAAAACTTCTTGATTTTACATTTACATCCATTATGAATTATTATCTATACTTCCACCTATTATACTCATATCAAACAATACATAATGTTGTTATATTAAACTGCTGCAATGATTTCTAAATAAAATAACTGATTTCTAATATACTGAAAAAATAAAGATTTTTTATGATTTGATATTTAAAAAAACGCCAGCGTAGACTTGTCATTTATCATATGGATATCAATGGAAGTTATTTTTATTCGATTTAAAAAAAATAAATCCTTATATAAAGTACGATAAAGAAACTTATGCGGAAAATTTTGAAATGAATTTATGATTTTTTTGTAATTTTACAAGAGGTATATACAAGAATTTTTTCTCTTTATTTTTATTCTCATTTTTTTAGTACTAGAATTCGAAAGTTCGTAAGAATCAGCTGAAATAAAGGTTATAAGATCACATTGTCTAAAATGCCGCAATCAAGACGGGTTAATTGAATGTAATGGGATAATTTCTATTATTAGGCATTTAAATTTTTATTTATTATATATGCCAACTACAAAATTATTCATCATAGTATTTCTTTGTCTCCAACATATATTGATAATATGTTTGCTAACTTAAAAACGAGTGTAAAGGTAAGGTTTCATTTTGAGAATCAGACGTTAAGATAATTCATCTAATAATGTATCCCGAATTCTTATTTGAAGTTTATTTCAGGAGTTTTTAATATCATTGGTAAAATAATAAACCAATTAACAAGATTGTGAGAAGTATGAATTAATTTTCACCATGCTAGAGAAAGAGGAACAATTTCTATTAAAGACACATGATATGTTAGCTTTCTTGCATATTAGTATGCATAAATCCAAAAGGAAAATAAACTAAAAATATATATTCGAAGTAATTTTCAAAATATACGAATAAAATATTTCAAAATCCATAAATTAAAATCTCATACATTAAAAAATTCTTAGAAACAAGTCATAGAAATTTTATTCCATAACAAATTTTAATATACAGAGAAAATCGTTTAACACGAAACTGATGAGACTGAAATATTTATCCGTGTTAAAGGATATTGCAAAAAAGCAAACATATATTCAACAAAATTAAGTTTGTTAGGGTACATTTTATTTACATAGGTATGAATATATGCATGTATATAATAAAAAGGAAAAACAAAAATATTCACAGGAGCTTAATGAGATTTAAAGCAAAATTTTCAATTTTTTTGAAAAACAAAACATTTATTGAGTTTTTGGAAAATAATCTGATATTTTTGCACATTATATTGTCTTTTTTAACGTCAAATTGAGAACAAATTGTTCGATGTCATCCTTTTAGGTATTCATTTCACCATTGGAAAGGGTGTCTAAATAACTGTGCATACTTTTCATGATGTTCCTAATTTCGGATGACGTGGGAACTGGAGCTCCATTATTCATTTCATTTTTGTCGGCTAAATTTGCATCAAGGACATTTTTTGAGCTATGAACAAACTCCAAAATCTCATTGTCTGCCATAACTGGGCTGTTCATTCATTATCATCATCTACTGTAAGGAATTTTTTCTGATGATACAATAAGACAATCCAATAATATAGAAACTTTCTCAAACAGATTTCCCAGAAGGAAAAATCTTTTCATGTGAATCGGTTTTCTTTTTGTCTTGAAAGAAAAAAAATGTATGAAAATACGCAGTAGTTTGTCGGGGCCATTGTCTTATTTCGTGTTAACCGATATTTTGTCTTAAGCGTTTTCGCGTGAAACCTATATTTAACTGTACACCATAAGGCAAAATATTTTTTTTTATAAAAAGTACTTTAAAACTTTAAAATTTATAAATATTTGTGTTCTAATTTGGCTGTAAGACCTTTTCTATAAAAATTATTCTGAAATAATGCATCTTGAATTTCTTATGTCTAAAGAAAACATATTATTTTAAATGTCACAGATTCGTTTATATCAGTGAAATAAAATATTGAAAAGATGAGGCGAAATGATAATTCGAAAAACTAAATTTCATATCCTATGATGTAATTTAAGCTGTATGGTTTGCCAGTTTATCTAACAAAAAACACGTAATGTATCCCATTCAAATCAATAAAAAATTATTACGTTTCTAATATTTAACTTATTACAAAATGCATTAACACAAATCAATAATGAAATTTATATAAGTAATGTAAGTATTAGATATAACTTCTTGATCTTTCAAATCGCATAAAAATTGATTCAACTACGATAAAAATTTGACATCTCGACACCTTTTTGTGTACTCATTAATTATTTAAGGAACTCTTTACAATTCGAATTTCAAATAAATGCAGAATTTCTCAATAAAAAATAGCTTGTCCTAAGCCCTTTTTCCCCTCAGGGGGCTCGCCTTCTTTAGGTGAGTACGGGTGTCACAATCCCGAGGTGCCCTAGTGATCTTTTCCTTTTCCCACGGGGTTTACTGTCTTTGGTAAACACGGGCTTCACAAACCCGGGGTACCGTAGTGATCCTTCTCTATTTTCGACCCTCTTTCTTGTCATTCAATTCATTCTTTCTTTCTCTTCCCGTCTAGACCACAGATATTAAAACAAATGTTTGGCGCAGTATAGTCGAAATCGGCTCTTGCGCCAATAAAAACCAAAATCAATCACTCACCCTAAGCCCTTTTCTGTAATACTTCAATTTCAGTATTGAATTTTGTGAAATATTCTTTTAATTGTGTTCCTAATTAGTAAAAAATGTTAATTTTAAGAAAGAATGAGCTTTTTCTACTGAGATAATAAATTAAATTCCTGTAGAAGTAAATTTCTTTGTCTCTGTCAACTCGTTTCATTCAATACCGAAACATATTTGAGATTAATTGTAGTATTTTCTAAAACTCACTCCTCAATTTTATATTTTCAAACGACTGTAGAAAACCACAGAGTTGTATTTTAAGAAAATGGGAAACGTCATTTTTTATAATTAAATTTATAAAAATTATGATTTAGAGTAAATTTGAAAATAAGTACCAATCATAAAACAAAAAATAATTCCTAAATTTAGGAAAAGAAAAAGGCAATTTAAAAAAGAATTTCATTGCAACAATAGTAAAGAAGAATTTCACTATAAAAACGACACATAATGTAAATAATACATTATATAAAAAAAATTTTAAAAAATAAGAAAATTTCATACTTGCACGCGTTTGTTTACATTTTATAAATGGAATTTCCTATGATACTTTCCAAAGTCATAATCAATTCAAAATTTTTAAGAAAATACTGATAACTTTATACATTTATGAGTATAATCAGAATAATAATTCTGTATTAACATATGATACTTTTTTGTCTGATTTTTCTGTCAAAACTCGTAGAATAATAAAGAATGAAAATTTATTTGTTTTGGTCAGACGTAATAACTTAATTGAGTTTTTTAATTTGATTGCAGAAGTTGGAAAGAATCACAAATAGGAAAGATTGGGAAATGAGTGATATTTTTAAAAATGTGTTTAACTTAAGAAGTATTAACTATTTATATATGAGTTCTCAGATATTTAGGAAATTTTTAGAGGGAAAATATAATTTTAGTGTAACCTTCATTACTTTTGCTCTTTCGGATAAATTTTGTTGCATTCAAACAAATCTAGATTTGAGAATGAAATTAGAATTTAACAAAAAATAACATTATATCCAAAGATTCAAAATAGCCCATAGACTTGTAAATTAAAAAAAGTCAATTTTTTTACAATTCTGTTTAAAAATAATGGAACTTCGAATATTTTTCCAGTTTTTTAGGCACTTGTTGAAATATGTTGGTTTCTTCCAACTGTCTTTCCATTCTCAAAAGTTTCTGTAAAGAAGTTTATTAAATATTAGAATCTTCCACTTTTTAAAAACCGCCTTGGCTCAAAGCACAAGCTTTTAACATTTAATCTATAGAAAATAGTTCCTTTGACTAGTTGACAATGATTATGACAGAACTTTAATATCAACTTCAAAGTAGTTGTTGCCTCTTTTTTCAATACGAGATTTTGATCGTCTTTATCGATTTTGCCAGATTTTTCTCAATACAGATGGAGAATCCAAATGAACATCGGATGATTTGTCATATACTTTTTTTGGGACATCAGTTCAATTTTTCATCGATTCACACCTCTTTTTTATCATAATCGGTTCTTTTATTCGAAAATTCTCTGGAAAGTTCTTGCATTTGTCATAGGGATAGCTCTTTTGAAACTAATGGACAGTTCTTGTAACAGTAGTTCCTCCTTTTTCTGCACTTTTTTGCTCTTCCAATTTCTCCGTTGTGGGAGTCTCGCAATAGGCCAGAATAAAAATATCTCAATGAAAAACGTAGGGTTAATCATTTAATTTAAAATGCGTGATTTTAGGAATAGTAAAAATTGCACAAGGTTATGAAAGGAGTTTTTGTTCATACCTAAAACTACGATTATTTTAGAACTAGAAAAAACAAATTAACAAAAATGAGATAACACATAACATTAAGATTTTTTTATTTAGCTTAACAATGCATATAACTTTAAACTTGAAAAGTAAAAAGGCTGGCAGTAAAATAAGTAAAATTAATTTGTAAAGAGTTCTATGCACGATCATTACTAATCCTCAGGCAAAATACTTTTGATAACTTTATATGATTGCACAAAATCTCTTTCTGCAAAAGAAACCGCGATTTATGTTAATGTGGGTTACTATTTTAAGTTGAGAAGAAAGTTGGGGGATGATGATTGTTGTCATGTGGAGACTAAGAAGTTCGTCAGAATTGGAATCGTCGTAGATCAAGGTGAAAGAATCTGACGGCCGATCTAGTGCTTGAATACTTGTATTATTGAGAGTATCATTGAAAAATACAAAATTTAGATCCTAGATACTTAAATTATTGATACTAGAACTTAAGGGATTTACATTACCCTTAAATGTCCACCAGTGTCGTTTCGGCAACGGGATATAAAATATATAAAATAATTGTAAAAGCTAAATAATTGTAGGACTACTGTTCTTTAGGGTTTAGTTTTAAGATTTATTAATATTATTTCATGTATTTATCTTACATCATGACACTTTATATCATAAAAAACTGGCGTTGACATTATGTTTCACGATGCTTGTTGAACCACTGCTTTGTCGCAAAACATTTGGAATTGCAAATCTGCCAGGAACATTATTACTATGCGGTATCCATTCTGTGCCATCTCTAGCGGCATATTTATCAGGATTTAATGGAGTATTATCAATTTCACTCGTACTTTCTTCAGATTCTTCACAGTGACTTTGTGACGGATCTATACACGGCTCTAACTAACTCCTTGTTGATTCTTTAAGGGGAATAATTACTTCAATCAACTTTTACCGAAGGTAAGAAAACGTGATTATGAAAATTAAGTTTATTATATAAATTCTGTATTCGCGAATTTTGAGAGTTAGTGAAGTGAGAATCTAAGATTATTAAAGTGAGAAGTGAAGATTACTAAAGAAGGATCGCTCGGATGTGAGATGATCAAGCCAACTATTAGTGTTCAAGGCCTTATCTAAAGGATTTTTGAATTACAAGAGTTCAGGTACTGTGCTCGTTATTTAAATAGAAGTTAGACAGTAAACTGTTAGAGCGCGCCCGAGTTAAAAACGAGCTTGTATAAATTATCGTAGAAATTAGTTGGATGTCAGTAAAAACTATACCCATGCTAACTGATCTCACCTTCGCGCTCTAGTTGTTGATCAAAACTATCTTAATGGGATTATTATTGTGTCTGTGTTGAATATTGTGACAATAAAACAATTATAGTGAATCATGTCGTCTGATCAATTAGTTCCTCCCACACATCTAGCCGGGTCCGAGAGTAGACAAGGGGGTTAGAGGGAAGTAGGAATAGTGCCTTATTATAACTTTCCCTCAATCTTATATCTTCATCGGAATCTAAATTAGAAAAAGACAGCTTACCACTATTCGATTCATTTTCAGAAAGTTCTCACAACGAAGTAGAAATTTCATCGGGACTTAGAGTTTTTCTACGAGTCATTGTTTCAGGTTGTCTGCTCACAACAAAAGGTACGAAAAACGAATGAATTTTTTTATGGGCAGATATGCAAATGCTATGTAACGAAACACTTAAATGCAACGATTGTAGTATAACTAACTCATTTCCGCTGTGAACCCAATAACATTGCATTCTAAATCAATTAAACGGGGGATACTTCTTAATGAAGTTTTTGCTACTAATGGTATCTACTTAGTGAACTATCTTTTGCCGAATGACAGCTATTGAAAAGGAAAAAATGTATTGGCTTCGAAACGACACCAGTGGATGTTTTAGGTATATTTTGTTGCAAAATCTCTCCTAATTAACCTAGAATTTCAAAACTGTTTCTGTGAATCAACGTGGTAAATGATTAAAAGTGACGAAACATTTTCAAATTCCCTTCAGAAATGTGGAAAGGAGAACAAACTAAACAGGCTTCGGTGTTCAGTCGACACCGATGGACGTTCTAGTGTTAAAACTGACTTGCTCCCCATATCTTGAGTCAAATTTAGATAATGACTAGAAGTGTGTTCATAATAAAGTGTATATTTTTAGAAAATGTCTCATTCTCTTGGGGGAACCCTCCAACTTCAGCAGGCGACAGTCCTCGACAAACTAGGTCAGGGGTCGGCAACCTATGGCCCGCGGTACAATTCTCATTGGCACACTACACTGATCTACAAATTTGACAATTTTTGAGTGGATGAAAGATGATAATTTTGAAATGGAGCTTATTGAACTAAATCTTCTGAATTATGGATAGCCAAATTTAAGGAAATTACAAAAATCTGAAAGATAAATCTAACGATAAATCGACAGCTATTTTAAATTATTGGGTGCCATTTCTAGAGAGACTCCATTGTTTGAAGAAATAAAGTTGCATGTACTCCCCGTTTTCTGTTTCTTGTTCAACATATCTAAGTGAACTAATCTTTCCTCACATGAAAATTATTCTGAATCAGCTAAGAAGTAGTTGTTTGACAAATGAACATTTAGTATTATGTGTTAAACTCAACTTCACAAATTATACCAATAATTTTGCGACATAAAGTAGAGAGGTGCAGTAACAAGATTCGAAATAAGTTATTTATTTTTCATTTAATTGTATTGGAAGATTGCTTATATTTTATGCTGGGTTTTTTTTTCTTCTATTTTTAATAAATATGCTTAAAAGATAATAAAATTTTTCACATTTTTTATTTATGTTGAAGGAATAGATGTGCTTCATGTTGTTTATTTTTATGTTAGTAAATATCTTTAAATGACGTAAAAATTAATACATAATAAAACTCTAAATTTATATTCTTGACCTCTATCATCTAACTCTGAAGGCATTATCCCCAGAATCAAATTGTTTCAAATATTTTCTACATTGTGGCACCTTGAATCCTATTGGAAGATTGCTTTGGCCCACCACAGCTACAAGATCACCGACCCCTGAACTAAGCAATTGTTTTAAATTGATGAACACTAAATTAAATCCTGAATGATTGTTGGCGATATTTGAGCTCAGTAAAAATTATGTTTTAAAAAAAAATCTCCTTTTCTAATTCATACAAGAATGCTGTTGTATACTAGAAACGGCAGTGTATAACTTAGTTCGTTGAATATAGGCATAAGCCTTTTTGGAAAGATAAACGTGAGTACCGGAGGAGAATTGAATTAATAGACAAAAAATTAAATCAGCGCAACAAAATGATTTTTTACAAAAAGGAAAAATTCACATCCTTGAAGACAATCTCTTTTAAATAAAAACGAATTAACTTTAAGGGGTCAAATTTAATTTTAAAAGTTGTTTTATAAAAATAAAAATTCAATATTACTGAAAATCAGGAAATAAAATTTATTTTATCTCAGAAACAAGATGATATCTCATGAACTAAAGGACAGCTGCCATGTAATCTCACTTTAAAGAAAAAATTCACATGTTCTGTGACGAAGAAAAGGAACTTTCTATTCCTTTTATGCTGGAAAAATATCATATGATTAAGGGAATCATATGATAAAGAGTGTGTGGAAAATAGTTTAAAATGATTTTAAATTAAATTGTTTTTGTGAAGGTTTAAATGCTTTCTTACATTAAATGTATGTCCCATTTTACTTTTCTTAAGTGAATTAAACCAATGTAACAAAAGTTTATTTTCACTTAACTTAAACCATTACTTAAGAATTCATTTTTGGAACAATGAGAATGTTTAATATCAAATTGCAAAACACGATTTATGTATTATTTTCAAAAAATAAAAATACGTAAAAAGCTAGGCACTATGAAAAAAAAAATCATTATGTAATATTTTTAGATTTATTGGGTATTTAATTTCAAATCAGCTTTAAAATTAGGTATTTAATTAATATCAAAGTATATGAGACAAAAAAAAATTTTTAATTAAATATATTTAAAAATTCGAATCTGGTAAAGCTTTTCAAGCAAAAAAGACTTTGATATGCATTTGATTTAGAACTAATTAGCTTAATTTAAAAATATTACATTTTGATTCGAAATTATAGTTGAATATTTTACCTCATATATAAAATAAAATCATAAAAATTTGAGAACATCAAGTTAGTATGCAAACGAAAAAAGTTAATTCGTAAATATTTGTTCAATCTTTTTGTTTCTATACATTTCATATCATTTTATTATAATATATTCTTATTTTGAATTAACTCCCATGTCTTATTTTTTATAAATAACACATAATGTTGTTTTGAATAGGTATTATCTAAACTGCGCGTATTTTTGGCACCATGTAAAGTTTCCTTTAATGATAACATCCTTTAGGTAAATTAGCAGTGCGTTTTCCACTTTTATCACCATTACAAATAAAAACAGATTAAATTAACTATTTTTCAGAAGAATATATTTATCTATGATTTACATATTGCTTGATTACTAACATCACATCTTATTAAAGCTACTTGTAAGACATTTTTAATCGTAATCATGCCAAAATTTCCTTTTTCCACCATTTGAGGTCCTCAAAGCCAAGCTTGAATTGATTCAGAACAGAACTCCATTATTTTAAACGCACCTTTAGGCGTTAATCGGCAACTCTACCTTTGGTAAACCTGGAAAAATGTAAATAAAATAAAAAAGTTGTGAAAATATAAGTATAAAACCTGTAAAAATAAATACAAATATTCATATTGTAACATATTTCATGTACGATTTTACAAATAGTTTAAATAATTCATTTCGCATAATAATAATCAAATAAAAATTATAAAATATTTATAAATATAACGTTATAATAGACTATGCACCACATTTTTTAAACCACCTAGATTCACAAACCATTCTGCTACTATACTTTCTGTGGTTCCTTATTGAGACACTTAAGGTATCCAACTACCCTAAAATTGTGCATTTTGCCAAAAATTGACAATTTTTTTTATGATTTTTTTTATAGGTCATCTTTTTAGCTTTTTAAAAATATCAGCTTTATTATTTTCCGTCACTAGAAAAAAACTGCAAGTGCTTTAATAAAAGCAGATGTCATTACTTTTTTTAAGCAAGATGTTATACTTTAAAACTCGTTTTACTCGAAATATGTTTTTTTTAAATGCTCAAACGGGGACAGCGATTGCTCAAAAAGTTTTGAAAATAATTAACTGAAACTTTTTGTGTATGTTCTGCATAGTGTTTTAACCTTCAGATTTATCAATCAATGCTTTATTGCAAAATTTACAGTCCCGTATGTTAATATAATCACCGTTTTTTTAAGCAATTTCATATAATAACTAAGATAAAGTGCTGTAGTTTTTGTAAAAATTAAAATATCTCTTATCCTGAAGGTCATTTCAAAAATGAATAACATAACAACACTGCAGAATTGAAAAAAATTTCATAAACTTTTGGTACAGAATGGGACCCGTTTGTGTTATTTTTTGTAAATTTTTTTCCAATTTTTTTCCCTTTTAATAATAATAATTTTTTCTATTCTTAATGTTAGCATATTTTTCTTAAAATGTACTAAACAAATCTAAACACCACAAAAAAATCCCTATATCTCCCTTTTTTATAAAAAAAAGTTTTCGTAAATATTCGTATACCTTAAAATTTAATGTGCAGTTGATGTGCAGCGCACATCAACTGCACATTAAATTTTTATATTTATTAAAATTATTTTTTCATATTATTTTCCTTTTTACCTGTGCTGCACTTTCATTAGATAATTAGCAAAATTTTCATACAAATGAACTTCTGTTCCTTCTTCTCTCCCACATAAAAACAGAAGGGCATTTACAATACTTCAGCTAATTCATCAATGAGCTTATTTTTTCCTACCTTATTCGCTACTCACTGTAACTTTTTGTGTCTCGTTCACTTTCCATGATGGATGACTTTCAGTGAATGCTGCAATTAATTACAAAAGGTTCTTGATGTTTCTAGTAATAGATTACACTTCTTCAGGTCACAGTTTTAAAGAAGTTAGAAGAAATTACGAAGATTTGTTTCAACGCCAGAAATATCAAGTTTAATTAGGTAGGTCAGAGATAAAACTCATTTATTTTCAAAATCAATATTTTTATGCCTAATTATGGACACATTTACAAAGGGAAAGTAGTGAATTTCGACATTTGCATTGACTGATTACCGTAAATACCTCGAACACCATTGCTTGCTATAGAAATACATTCATCAATCTTACGTATACGCACACAATTCTATTTTTTAGTGAAGAATAATCCATTATTATACAATGGAAGATGAAAAATGATCCGGTATGACAGTGTAAGATAGTTAGAGAAACAGGTTCTCACATTCATCTAAAATATAGTAGCTGTTTATATACTATAATTTGAAATAGTTCACGCATCTAATGCAAACTTCAACGAGCTTTAGAAACAGCATAACGAATTCATTCATTCTACTGACTTTAAATAATCGTATTATGTAATGCTTCAAAATGCAACTTAGGAAAAATCTCAAAGAATTACTTAAAGTGAAAGTTAATTCAATAACAAATAATATTAAAAAAATTAAGTCAATTCCTACTTTGAACGGGAGAAAAAAAGTATTTTATTAACAATTGAAAATTTGAACAATATATATATATATAGGGAGTGAGAGAACTAATAGAGTAAGAATTGAAAAAAGAATATCACTTGTTTGCATTGTTGTAACAATGCACACCTGGTTTTGGTTTGCTAATGCTAGTTTGGCTGAAAAACCGGTTTTCGACGCCAACTTTTGTTATTGTTTTAACAGTTACATTGTTACAACAATGGTGACGAATCTAAGTTGGCGTCAAAAACCAGTAATTAATTTAATTTAATTAACTGGTAATTAATGAACTACTATTTGGAAAAACTATATTAACATCAAGTGTCATCCACTACAAGTTTTAAAAAATTCATTTGAACTTTATTCGATGAATAGAAAGTATTTTATTAACGATTGAAAATTTGAACAAGATATATATAGAGAGAGAGCGAGAGAGAACTTATAGTAGGCATAATTGTGTTATACTCCTTTATTAATAGAATTTTGAATTAATAAGTATTAAAGAAAATTTTAATGTAATAACAATCATTTACGTGATTTAATAACGTAATATTTTGTCTCTTATTTCTTAATAAATTATTTCATGTCTATTTAATATACAACAACTTTTCTAAATTGTGCTATTAAGAATAAACACATTGAAATAAGTTTTTGCTTTATTACAACCTCTTCATTGTTAAAGAAATGTTTAAAAAATAATCAGCATGTTAATATAATAATTTATTACGTTAAAATTCATTCATTTTTAACATAAAGTATATTTTATAGTTGGATGAGTTTGATAAAAACATTTGTAAACCTTTTTTCTATTTTTGTTTACTTTCTACCTTTCCATCACCGAAACACTTTTTTGTTTCGTGTCAACTTTCTGCTATAGAAATTCTTTGTATAATTACGCGCAAACGTAAAAAAAAAAGAAAATTCATTAATTTTCAATAGATTATTATATTATAAAAACGTGATTTCTTTAAAAGTATATACTTAAAAGGCTCCATAATTAGCTAAAAATAGCAAATTATAAAAATGTGCTAAAAATGATACATTAATGTACTCCTATAAAATAATTTTGTATAATTCTTTGTAATTATGTTATAATTTATATAAAACGATATTATCCTATAATGTTTAACAAATTGACTTTGACTTTGTTAAAACAAGCGCTTATTACTTCAATATCAAGAAGAAACTAATTTATATTCAGTTGTTAAAACACTTTTCATAAAAATAAATTTTTTTTAGAATTCCTCTTTGAGGTAAAACTGGAAAAAAAAGATTACTGAAACTCAAAGAACACAGATATTACTAATTATTAATTATAATTAATTAAACTAATATCCAATTATTTTCAAAATTATATATTAACTTTATTCCAGATTAATTTAATTACATAGTTAGTTAGCTATTTTATTTTTAGCTGGTATTTCTGGATTGTAAAGCTTGTAATTTTTCTCTTAATATTTTATTTCGGCAACATATTTCAAAAAATCAAGAAATATTAAACATCTTGTGTTAGGAGGCTAATAACATTATATGGATTGGAATGCTGTTACCAAAATAATGAAAAATTGTAAGTGGTATATGATGAAAAATTACCACGATTACAGTAAAGAAATTGTTTGATATATTCATTATTTAGACACGTGTATTTTAAATTTTTTGCCCATTTAAACTTTAACTCCATCGTTTGGTGTTTTTATATTCGAGAGCAAATATCAAACGATTTTTCTTAATCTTAATGCATTATAACAAACTATTTAGTATAATTCCATAATTAATTCTATACCGTAATAATATTTAAAAATCCCGTGTTTTAATAAATTATGATTTTTATAGAAATATCATGAATGCTGAGTAAAAATATTTTTAAAAAATTCACAAGATAAGCTACTTTATATATCTGTTGGCAAAAGTATTTTTTGGTTTTATTTGTGGTGCATTTCTAGGAAATAAACCATTTAATTGAATTAAAAAATAAATAAATCACTCCATGGAAATTGAGCTTTCATCTATGAATAGAACTCTTTGTATAATATGATTGATAGTATAACGTTTTTACATAAATGTAAAGCTACACAATTCATAATTCAATGCTCTAGGAGAAATAATACCACTTGCTCAACTACCAGGGAGATAAGCAAATTTCACTGCTCTTTTTTGTTTCATTATTATTTTTTTCTTGAAATCACCTTTAATCTTAAAAATATTACCAAAAAGTAAATATGAAGATATTTTTTTTAAATTACTTTTACTTATAATGTAATTGTAATTAATATTGGATCAAAAGAAAATATTCCTTATTGCAATCTCTCGATGTAAGAAACGTTTATGACATAGATACTGTAACGTCCACGAATCTATTGCTTATTAATTAAGACATACTTTGAAGCAACTTGACAGCTGTTGATGACGGACTTTGTGATTCTGAATTTCTGCAAAATGGCGAGGACAACGTCTGAACTGACAGGCCATTCACCAAACTCAAACACCACTGTATGACACGGCAGCTTAGTGGTTTGAGTCATGAACTCGTAGCCGGCGTGTCGCTGGGCTCGGTTTCAGGTGTCACTGATGATTAACCATGCAGAGAGGTTGATTTCATGTTGAGGATCAATGTCGTCCTATTAATGTGGGAGTTTAGAGAGGGGGTACCAGCCAGGGACGTCTTAAGTATTCTTGAGATCCTCGGCTCAGTGACATCTTGCAACTTTCTGTTGCTTTGGGCCCGTAAGCAGAAATAGGCCTTAGATGTGATCCGTAAAATTAGACAGCATATAGCATACATTGCCAAATACTTGTACAAAAGGTTGTGAGGGAAGCGTAATCTCTTCCCTCAGTATGGGGAGGTCGGAAGGAAGATTAGCCATATCCCAAAATAACTTCAGTTTAATGTTCAATATCAACAACAACGCAAAATTTATTAATTAAGCCTAGAGATGCACCCAAATTCTAAATATGAATTACAATAGAGAGGCAAACGAGATATGAAAAGACTATAAATAAACAGATCACTTACGTCTAAGCAATACCTTCAAAGTTTTAGCGACCTAATCTAATTTGATATCTATTTGACAAATCGTCAACTTTAATATTACAATATTCAGCTACTAAGTATCCACGCCTCACTTCCCGTTCACGTTTAATCAAATACTGCTAACTACCTTCTAGTCTTTATATACAAGGCTTAATTTGCAGGCTCACATCTTCTTCACATAAAGTTTTCAATAAATTAAATTTTAAAGACCATTTTTCCCCAAGAGGATTTGTAAGTTGGAAAATTCTGATTAGATATGGGAGAAGGTAATCTAAAACAAATAAATTCGCATGAGAGAATCTCAATCTGACAAACCTAGGCACAAATCATCTCAACTGACAACCTCGTTTTGACTAATTAAGAAATGATGGCTTATATCATTATTCATGGACATTTGCATCATTGTATGGACAACGTTCACCATTTAATGATGCAGTCTTGCCACTGTTGCCAGCTGACCTGTAGTTTGAAATTCCCAGTTTTTCGGAGAATATATCCGGGAATAACATTCGACCATTAAAATTATCCAAATCATAATCCTATTGAGGCTAAGTAGAAACAAAACTAGGCCCTCCTCTGAGTACGAGGCCCTGGGCCCAAGCCCCCCTTAAACCGTCCCTGTTGCCAGCTCAAGTATCGTCCTTATCACTTGATTGAAGTTCAATATTACGAGGTCTGTTGCCAATAGCCATCGTGTTGCTTTTTAGAACGACTTGAATAAATACTCACACCTCACCCCTGAGTAATAAATTTACGTGACTCAGCCCTCTAGAAGGTAGGATTTTAGTGGTAGGTGAGCTCTCGAACCAACTGTTCAATAAATGATGCTTTATGTAAAAGGAAATTGATAATTCTAATTCTATGAGTGTGAAAAAAGTTGATGCGTTTTTTATTTATAAGCTGTTTTCACTTAAAGTTAGCAAAAGCTCTTATTTTAATATTCAGCAGAGAAATTATTATACATATTATATTGCCTAATTGAGAAAGTATACATGTTGTAACGTAATGTACACATAGTTATTGTACCTAACTTTTTACGAACGAAAGTATTTTAAAAATGTTGTTGTCGAAAAATACACTTTTATTTATAATTAAATTGAAATTTGGAACACATCAGAATTTTTTCTTCTAATTATCATTCCACTATTATTAAAATTAAATATTGATCAATTTCTGACATCAGCAATTGCAGTAATTAGTAACATTCATTTAACAGGTGTCTCGTTTCAGATATCTGCTCTTACCAGGGAAACAACTATTATGCTGATAAGATTGATTGCTGGAACATGGATCCTTTGTTCCAAAATAACCCTAACATTAGGTCCAATAAATGATATCCCGTAAATTATATATAAATAGTTGCTGGTATATTTAGCAGAACATTTATTTTCTGTTAATATCCGATAATTACCGATCTCTTCGTTAATATTTCCTGGTATAAGAGTTGGATATCAGTTTTGGGCGAATTTTTGTCAATTTGCTAGATTGAGTTTCCGCAAAGTACAGATTAAAAAAGCTAGATTAAAATATGAACTGTACATTTTGTAGGTGCTATAAATGTTATTCTTATAGTTTTCAAATTTTCAAAGCAGGAAAATTATGATGTTATATTTTTAGAATCAATATGAAATTCATTTGGGAGAATTTTAGTTTTCCTCTTTTGAATTATTATCAGTTTAAACAAACTATTCCACTGAGATGTATATTTTCTGATTGTAAACAAAATTTAGTGTTCTGGAAAATAAGGCTTTGAATAATTAAGATTATTTTGCATTCCATCTGATAAATAATGTTCATTAAATTATCTCTTTTTTTAACATTTTCTCAATGATTACAACTTATCGAATTAAACGGCAGTTTAGATTCAACTCTAATAAATTAATTACACATAATTTACAAAACAAATTCTTCAGAAACTAAATAAATTCGAAGAAACTAAAAGGTATTTTCTATACTGCCTCTTTTCCTCAAATGAATTCAATGATTTATTACTACGTAGGAAATGTATATTAAATTTAATGTCCGGAAGAAGATTTCAGTCTCCGAGGAAAGGTAAGGCCTTTTCTTTTCTCTTATTTCTATCATCAAGTTCATGTAATCTGACTTCAACTGTGCTTTTTCGTCTAATGGAAGGGAATTGGGGAATTAAATGGTTCATTTAGCACATCTTGGAATGGGTTATAAAGATGAATAAAATGAAATTGGATTGGAATTTTGGAATGTTTCAGAAAAAATTATTTATTTACTTGCTTAATCAAATCAAAACGTATTAGAAATAACACTCTGACCCAGAAATTGTTTACTTTTGTAAAAGACTTCAGCATAAAGTAATTATTTATAATCTTATTATAATTAATTTAATCATCGTTACTATTTACAGGCAGTGACTTATCTTTTAAAGTAAGAACGGCAAACCTTTTTCTCAAGTAAGAGAATGCTATTGGTGGAATACCAATGGGAACAGATCTCACCCGAAAGGGGCTTAGAGCTATAAAGCGGTCCCCCGGAAAACAAAAACACCCGAGCTCAATCTTTATTGAACAAAATCTTTGTTTACAATATTTACAGGAGTACACAGTAGATTTACATAATACAAATCAAAGGTAAATTCACAATATATATACAAGATTACGTAATGAATATACAAAGTTAAAATTATAATAGAAAAACATAAACGATAAAAGGGAAAATATATACTATTCCAACATTCTTGGGAATAAATTTTAAAAAATTAAAAATGTTCAATACAAATGCACTGTAAAAACTCAAAGACAAAAAAAGAATCAGGAAACATTACAAAAAAAATGTTTTCAATTCCTTTTTTTTTTCTGAATCTACAAATTTCTGTCGAATACTTTTTCTTCTTAATTTGTCCTTCAGTTTTAAATAAATGAATCAATTTAAGAAGATAGAGGATTAATTTTAGACCCTACACGTCCCCCTCCCCCACTTTTTTAAACATAAAGGAAGAAAGCAGTAGAAAAGCAATTATTGAATTTTATTGGAGAAAGTTTTACTATTTTAAATCAAGAAACTAACTTCAGATGAATACTCGCATTGCAAACCATGAAACTGCATTACATTGTGCAAGAAATTTAAATAGAGTTTAAAGATATTGATTAGTCGCTCTGCCCCAGAGTTCCGTGAACCCACTCCATCGCAGAATAACCGCTTGTGACCTCAGCATAGTGTTTGTGTGTGTGTGTGTGTGTGTGTGTGTGTGTGTGTGTGTGTGTGTGTGTGTGTGTGTGTGTGTGTGTGTGTGTGTGCGTGTGCGTGCGCGTGTGCGTGCGCGCGTGTGTGCGCGTGTGCGTGCGTGTGCGCGTGTGTGCGTGCGTGTGCGCGTGTGCGTGTGTGCGTGCGTGCGTGTGTGTGTGTGTGTGTGTGTGTGTGTGTGTGTGTGTGTGTGTGTGTGTGTGCGTGCGCGCGTGTGTGCGGGCGTGTGTGCGTGCGTGTGCGCGTGTGCGTGTGTGTGCGCGCGCGCGTGTGTGTGTGTGTGTGTGTGTGTGTGTGTGTGTGTGTGTGTGTGTGTGTGTGTGTGTGTGTGTGTGTGGTGTGTGTGTGTGTGTGTGTGTGTGTGTGTGTGTGTGTGTGTGTGTGTGTGTGTGTGTGTGTGTGTGTGTGTGTGTGTGTGTGTGTGTGTGTGTGTGTGATTATCGTCGATGGTCCATTTCTTCAGGACTCACGTTTAAATAATAACTAGCTACCCCCCTAACGGGAATCTTTTGAACTACATCTAATCTATCCACCCAAATCATGGGATTTGAACGTCGTTTGCCGCTTCGTATTTCGTAAACAAACCAAGTCTTCTGGAAATTTCGCCCTTTTTGTTCTTTGTCCTTCACCATGTAATCGGCTGCAGCTGGCATGTGTATATTTTTGCTGTGTGTGTTTTGTTAGTGATGTTGCCATATATGTTTGTATATCTCTACATGTCCAATGTACACTAAACCGGATTAACTAACAACAAGACTGCCTCATCAATACCATAAATATAAAATATCAGCCATCTAAAATATGATCAACCTTAAAGGAAGCATTGTTAATGGCCACGCCCTGTCATTTCGTTACAGTAATCATTACCAATGGCCACGATTATTCTATATATATATAATATAAATATATGGTTAAAAGAGTCTTAATAAGAGAATTTTCAACAGTTTGCCATAAAATATGTTTTTATTGATGAACGTATAGATCTAACGATTCCATCTACTTAAAACTAAAAGCTATGATCAAATTCCAAGTATTGAAATTTTAGAAACTTTTAATGAAAAAAAGAAATTTTGTAAAAACTTTTTTGCTTATGAAATTTAATAATGAAAGTTATTATAATTCAAAAAAGAAAAGACGCTTTTAATTTTATCTTAATGATCAAACTTGTTACAAAAAATAATTAAAACAAGTATTTATTTACCTTATCCTAAAAATTCTATTTTCATCTCTGAAATTAGAATTTTTCATATCGTAAAGTCTAATTCCTCCCTCCAAAGACAAAAAGCGTATTTGAAAAAGAAGAAACTATATAATAAGCTAAAGATTACATTTATACTAGTGTTTTCTTAAAAACAGAATTAATTGTCGCGCAGTATAGTTCTGATCTCAATTTTTTTTTAATAGAAACAAATTGTGTGTTCTTTTTCTTTTATAAAATTATCTATTTTAAAAGTAAGCAGCAAGGTTTAAGACCTAATCTTAGAGTAGGAATATAAGGAATAACTGAAATGAATATTTTTTTAAGTCAAAGAATAAACATTTCACGGACGTTGTTATTGCTTTGTTAACTTAAACAAAATAATACCAAATTATTCTCTATGGAAAACTGAAGTAAATAATGAGCGATGCATTTGCAAAAAAAAAAGATAAAAAAAAAAAAAAAAAAAATATGTCTAGATTTCAAAAAATAGATGAAAAATGCTTATGAAATTCAATAAAAAGTATATAACAAAAAAAAAAGACGCTTTTAATTTTATCTTAATGATCAAACTTGTTACAAAAATAATTAAAACAAGTATTTATTTACCTTATCCTAAAAATTCTATTTTCATCTCTGAAATTAGAATTTTTTATATCGTAAAATCTAATTCCTCCCTCCAAAGACAAAAAGCGTATTTGAAAAAAGAAGCTATATAATAAGCTAAAGATTACATTTTTACTAGTGTTTTCTTAAAAACAGAATTAATTGTCGCGCAGTATAGTTCTGATCTCAATTTTTTTTTAATAGAAACAAATTGTGTGTTCTTTTTCTTTTATAAAATTATCTATTTTAAAAGTAAGCAGCAAGGTTTAAGACCTAATCTTAGAGTAGGAATATAAGGAATAACTGAAATGAATATTTTTTTAAGTCAAAGAATAAACATTTCACGGACGTTGTTATTGCTTTGTTAACTTAAACAAAATAATACCAAATTATTCTCTATGGAAAACTGAAGTAAATAATGAGTGATGCATTTGCAAAAAAAAAGATATGTTCTATTGTCTCTTACTACTTATGATTAAATAATTTATTTTTTATGACAAACTAGATTTCGTATCGGTAATCTAATTATAATAATAATTGGTTGCAGCAGCGAGAAACAAAATTTCTCACAAATAGATGTTGTCAACAAATTACCTAGAAATATTTTATCTGGGAAGAATTACAAAACTTTCATTAAAATATCGCCTAAGAAAATAGTAACCTAGATATAAACCCTACAGCTTGCAATGTTTTTTTTTCATTAGAGAATTTTCTATTAATACCGCAACAAGTTTATTGCTAGAAATTATCAATATAAGGAAGTTGATGGATTAATAACTCTCTCTTATTAAATGTATTTTCAATATGAAAAATTTAATATCATGCAGTAGATATTCAATTATAAATTAATTTGCTGGGTTTTTTTTTTTTGTTTTTTAGAATGTCTTGCCATATAGGTAGATATATCGATAGATAAGGTAAATACAAGTGAATCATGACTTTCCAAATTTTAAAGAAATTATCATTATTTTTGAACAATTTTTATTTTGAATTCAATTAAAAAAAAACCATAGAGAACATGGAAAATATCATGAAGTGTGAAAAGAAGCGATTTCAAGTTTTATAGAGATATATGATACAAATTTGTAATATACTAATGCATTGCATCGAGAAGATATTCATCTCCTTCATAGTATCACTTAAAAATATATATAGATATATATATTCATTAAAAAGTAACTCCACTCTCTCTCTCTTTTAAAAATAAAATTTATTTTAAAAAACTAATATTTGGTGGATTGATAGTTTTCAAATACGAGCAATCTATAAAGTTATCCTTTTTTAATGCATCCAAAATTGTCTCAAGTCCAATACTACAATTTTCACATCTGTAAAAATTGCTTACCAAAATTGAATTTTCTTTAACCCGCCATCACTCGCTTGAAAAAAACGAACGTAATTTCACGCACAGGGTATCTCCTACATTCTGTTTTTAACGTAAAATTTGTATATAAAGGTTAAAAAGGAAGAGAAGTAGGAAATACAATATGTTTATTACATTTTTCACACGTAAATATAGTTTTTCTGTTCTTTTTATAAGGGCATTCAGTACATTGTTTATACACTCCTTTAATCGCGTCGTGAGTAAGTGCGATGTTTTCACTGAATCTTAATTTTTTTTTAATCTGTATCTTTTTTAAACTAAACATGTAGGAGTAAACTTCTTTATTCTTTAAATTTTTATTACCTGATAATCATATATATTTACATCATTTCTTAAATTTTCAGAGAATTTGGGGGAAAATTTCAAAAGTTATACAGAAATATAAATTGAACAGTTTTTTTCAAAAATATGAAACAATCAGTATTTTACAGTACACAGGATTCTGAATCACAAAATCAAAATTGATCAAAATTTACAAAATTAATTTTACTTGGTATAAAAATGTTCACTTTTGAAATTATACTAACTTTTAAGAAATTTAGGGGGAAAAAATATTTTTTAAATGCAAAATTATAACAAAAATTTTAAAATTTAAAAAAAAATAAATTTAAAATCAAATTTAAAAAAATTTTATCAAATTTTTTTTAAATTGTTGTATAATTTATGAAGGGCTTTAATTTGAACACGTGTATGAAATTTCAAGTTGATATCATAAATAGTTTCTGAGAAATCCTGCGCGTGGAAGCTAAATTTTTTTGTTTTGAGAAAAATGAAGTTATAGATAAGAAAGGGATGAAGTTTTTGTTTATGTTTCACTAGTTATTTCTCAATAACTTTCTCAATTTTCACAGCACCAGCAAATTTTGGTATCAAAATGCTCAGAAATGTTGAAGCTTTAACACATTTTTTTTTTCAAAAACGTGAAATTCTTAGACCTCTTAATTTTTTAATTTTGAAGCTATCGTTTTCATTCCAAACATATAACGCCCACCACTAAATTGCGATCTTATTTTTTGTGTCAAAAATGCACATTATACGTAAGATTTTACTGTAAATCGATTTTTATCCTTTAACTGTGGGTGTAAATGATTCACCGTGTCTGAATAAACGCTCTTAAGCTATATATTTAGTGCTGGTGCAGTTTATTTTTTTAGAAATTACCATACGAGGGTCATTTAGAAAGCAAGTTTAAAACTATTCTTTATTCAGTGATACATTACCAATGGCGAGTGCAAATCCCAGTCAATATCTTCCCATTGACAAAGACATGCAGATCGCTGTCAGACACTGGAGTCTAATCCCAGACGTCAGACTTCTCCGATACAGGATAACAAAAATTGATTCCACAGTATGACACATGCTACAATCCAGATATCTTTACTTTGAAAAGTAGTTCCAAGATTTCTATACTTGATAAGATTTCTCTGCAACTATATTTTGTATCTGTTTATAGATCGCGGGGAAACATTATTTTGCATATCCTACAAATATAAATATCCAGGTATCCTACCAATATAAATATCCATCCTCAAGAGGTCATAGGATTTAAAGTTTCGATAAAACTTATTTAAAATCCTTAGTTCAAGAGGAATAATAAAATAAACCTCTATTTAATACACAGATAATCTATTTGGTCGAACTGCGTTGTTCCAAAGTATACAACCAGAAAAACAGACAGGAAATTTGCAACAGAATTATTTCATGATGTAATTTTTTTTTTTTTTTCTGATTTTTTTTTTTTTTTTTTAAACGATTTTCAAGACATATTGTTTTTATATCGTTCTTTGCTTTTTTTTTTTTTTTTTTTTTTTTTATTTTTTTTAACGCAAATTTTTTTGGAATTGCTGTTGTTTTTCAAATTAATCATCGATAAAAAGCATTTGTTCAGAAATTAATTCCGAGTTTGGCAACAAGTTTATGTTTAAAATAAGATTCAAGAAAAACAAAAGGTTAATCGATGTTTAAGTCTAAGTATTGAAAGTATCAGTGGCCTTATGATGGAATTGCACTATCTCCTACACATGGCCTCAAAGGGTAATCAATGAAAAGCACTCTTAACCCCTCCCATTCTGCCTCTCTTACTATATCTCCTTTCTACATAATGTAAAAAAGGTATTTATAATGTAAAAAAACTGGACAATTATGTATATAGGCAACTTCATTTCTTAATCAATTTACATAACAATTTGTGCATTACTTCGGAAAAAAACATGGGCTTGCTGGATGAACTAGAATTGATAGACTTGGACACAATCATATTAAACTAAAATAACAAAAAAGAGCATATTTTATACAAGATGCTTTAATTCAGCAATGTAAAGAAATCCAAATTAAAGTATTTATGAAAATTATTGAGGAAATTAGAGATATTTAAAATTTTAATTAAATTACCTTTTTATTAATTTTTCAAAAACAAATTATTATAAAAGTCAGCTTTTACTTCATCCAGAATGGCTAAAATAAAATCACGTCGATTTTGTTTGTGCATTTTTTTACGGAAAAGAAAACTCTCTTGTATTATATTTTTTTAAATAATCTAAAGACTTTAATAGTTACTTTATTTTCTGTTTGATAAAAGATTTTCGAGAAAACTGCCAGAAGTAAAGTAAAAAATTAAAGTCCTCTCTACGATCAAAACACAAGTAGTTAATCTTACCACTTTCTTTATAATAAGAAATGGTGGCGGAAAGAAATGGTTTTTATTAGAATGAAGCTAAGCAGACATGCTCAGAAAACATATGGAGAATGCTAATTATTTATTTCTTGATAAATTGCCTTACATATACTCCATATGCATAATTATATTCCTATATTGGTATTTAGGAATTAAGTAAAAACGCATGAAAATAGTCGTAACACCTTTCCTGTGATATAATAAATAATCATTAATGTGATATATACAATTAATAACATCTAATTAAATAGTTAATCACTTCTTAATAACATTAAGTAACTTCTCATTTAAAAAAATAATAATAATAATGTCACTAAGTTAAATAGTACTTATAATTAAAACTCTCCAGAGCAACTTAGAATTATTAGTATCTCAAAAATTACCCAAATTCTTGCACAAAATACGTATAAAAGTGATTCATTATTTTTTTTTCAGTTTTGCTTTTAATTTACTTTAATTCTTTCATTTGTGTTTTTATTTCTTGGGCAAATCTTAATTATTAAAGAATAACGTGTATAGCATCTCCTTAATTAGTACCTGCACTATAATAGCAATTATTAATAATAAATTTAATTAATGTACTTAATAAATTATGGATTATTTCAAGGCATTAATTAGAGTTGAACAAGGCACATTGTTTACTAATAAAAATAAAACAAAGAAATACATGATTTTCTTGTTTATGTTAAGCAAAAATGCTTAATGAAATTCTGGTACTTACGCATTATAATGGTCTCGGTGAACAATCAAATGGACTTAGTGAAATTCTTTTGATGTGTCTGAAATATTAATTGCATATGCTCTGTATGCTATATATTTTCTGTATGCTCCGTATGCTACACATCTGTATGTTACGAATTTTGTGTAAAGAATACTTAAAATAGTGTAAATAATTTATATCTGTATGTGTAAAGCGTTAACATTACTTTCTGTTGTACTTATTTTATGTTAAAATTATAATATTCGCTAGCAACGCCGTTCTTTACATTATAATGGCGATTCAATGGAAATTTAGCAAAATCTTGGTGGTAGAGCCAAGTTGGCATCATTTTTGCTTACCATGTTGGCGACTTGGCGACCATGTTGAAGACCATTTTAGGCTAGTTCACGACCATAGGGATTCTTCTGGAAATTTGTGGAGAAATCTACTAATATCACAATCTATGAAGTAAGCGGATTTTTCTCGTAAGGCCTATAAATAAGGAGTCGCTCGCCGAAACTGAGTTAGTATTGTTTTGACTAGCATTAGTTTGTATTTATCTGACGGTGATGAGTCGATCAGGGATTAGAAATTATTCCGGCTGTTGAATAAGACAAGTGAGTGCTAGCACGTAATATTTAAACACACTTGTATTTTAGAACTGATAGTTGTGTCTGAGCGCTGTAGAAGGAGTGAAAATCTTCTGGGGTTAATTAAGCAAATTGGGGTACTGTATCCTGTATTTCAAGGATTGTTTTTCGACAATAAAATTTCCATCGCTACTGAAGAACTGTCTGGCTCTTTGAAACTTTTAGCATAAAATTCTCGAACCCGATCCCCGGAATAATATTTATGTGTTGAAAATAACAAAAAAAATGGCAAACATTTCTTATTCGTTTTTTGAAGAAACTGATGTTTTTACCACAAATGATCTAATTTATGCAATTTCTTTGGAAGATCTTAAAAGAAAAAAATTACAGAAGGGAATGAAGTTCGATAAAAGTTTACATTTATAATACCAGCAGGATTAATATTTGAAAAGGAAATTCTTACTTAACTTTGATAAAGCCAAAAGTAATAAATAAAATTTAGCATATTGTATTGTTTTTCTGCCTCGCAGCTGCAAGATCGGTTTTCTTATGCAGATTACATTACGCCGCTCTTATCTACACGCGCACCCCTAAAATATTGCTGGATCTTTTCATCTGACATCACGCCTACAACCGATGGCCATGAGAAAAACAATAGCTGGATTCCATCTGCGAATTGACCTTTGAATGAAATTTGAGGTGTAAGAAGGGACCGCTGCGCCCCAAGAGGGTGGAGAGAACATTCCGCTTGAAGCACTCAAAAAGAAACGTGTTTTGCCTCATCCATCACCAATAAATTATTATGTTGTTTTGAAATATTCAATAGTTTGAATAACTTGTATCCAAATGTGTTCTTATTTCTCATCCCACTTGACCGACTGAAACATCTAGATCAAGTCCAGTATCCAAATGTAAATATTGTAATTGATAGCTGTAGAAGTAATAAATAAATAATGTAATTTCTTAAGTCTCACGGTACTCATTAACATTCCTAAATCGTCAGAATATGCATAAACATAACATTACAAAACAAATTTTTAAAAAGGTAAACATTTTATACCAAGAAAATAAATTAGTTCCTTTCAATTTATTCAATTTCAAGACGTTTCAATTAACTATATATTTATTATTGTCTGTTACAGTCCATGTTGATGCAGAATATAAGATGTAGTGATTTAAAGCGTTATAATAAGCGGAACGTTACCCAACCACTTGACTGAGTATTTCATAATATATGGTGTTGACTATAGATTGTGTTTTTTTAAGTTATTAATATCTAAATTCTAACCTTAAGCCTTCGAATTATATTCAAAAACATTCTTATAACCCTGTCACGACCCTACGGTGGCTGGTGAATCTAGATGCACAGAATCAAAAGACATTTTAATAAAATCAACACCTTTATTTGACTTTCGAATTACTATCAAGAGATTATTTAAGCGAAGGGAGCTGTCAGCTTAATTAATAACTTAATTAACTTCAATAATTAATTGGATCACTTATCTTTGATAGCCAGATCCGACGCATTGCTACTCGTCCTGACTTGAGGGAAAATCAGGTTCCGTGAAATGTAAGAACTCCAATCTTAAAAACTCCGACAGCTGCAATTATTATAACTTTAACTTCAGTATCAGCTTGACGACGATCGACTACCTCTCTCCACTTGATTTCAAAGGGCAATTCAGACTAACATAAATCGCGGTTGCTCTACGGAAAATGATTTTGTAATCATTCAAGAATAAAAGAAATTCCATAGAGGGTTAGTAAAAGAGAAACGCGAAAAGAACCCGTTATAACCATTACCTCTTGATTTAAAAAGACAGGATTAAATTTCGAAGATAGAAGTATATCCTTTATGCCCTACATAACCCTCACCTCTTGGGAATCAGTTTCCTCAAAACCAGTTCTGAGCTGATTCTACCAGTTCTGACTAGTTCTACTCAACAAAAGAAACAAGTCTTCCCAATTTAAAATCTCTAGGTTTAATAGTTTTAAAGATCTCGTGATAAGTGAAAGTCAGTGATAGAGTGAGGAAGTCGTACATGTAGACAGATAAGTAATAAGATTGTAATTAATTTGATTTAATACTTAAAGAAGGATTGTACTAATATATGTGAATGCATTGTTTTAATCAAAATCTCATTGCCATAATTCTTTTTTTGTTTATTTGTTTTCCATTGACTAAAACTTATTTTTTAAATTTTTTTATTTACTAAATTGGTTTTGCAGAAAATAGTTTATTTTAACAATGAAAATACATTTAAAAAAATAATTTAAAATAAATTAAATGCATAATGTATAAACGATATATATAAGAGTAATTAATGGTTACAACCAGATGAAAATTTATATATGCAGTTAAATAAAAATATGAGAGAATGGGAGAAATTTGCAAAGAGCCTCTTCTACAGTTCTAATGTAGTAATAAAGAATTTTTTTTCTCAATTACTTGGTAAACTGTAAACATTTAGTTGTATGCATCAGTAGGCCACCTACGTAGAATGGTATACCTTGTTGTATAAGGCTAACGTTTCACCAAAATCCTTTGCAATTACTAATTAATATTTAAAATATGAAGTATCTTATAAGAAATAAAACCTATTTTATAAAAAAAATTAATAGTTAAATCTTCTAAATAAAATAATATTCACAACTAGTGAAGAACGCATCACGTACTATATGCATAAGAATTTAATGAATGAAGAGGGTACGGACCCAAGGATACAATTAAAATCTTATGTCATAGATAGATTAATCTTGTGTCTTAAAATCTCCACCCCGCCTTGCCCTGTTGCACGCTTTTGTTCACAACAGGAGATTCAAGAGTACAATAAAAAAAGAAAATAATCTCACTAGATAAATTTTATATTTTAAGCATTATTCAAATGAATTCGTTGTATGAATGTAAAGATTATTTTTTATTGCAATAGCATCCTAACCTTACAATAATAAAGGAAATAATTACAGTAAAATCCAGCGAATAGTGTGCACTTTTAACACAAAAAATAAGATCTAAATTTACGAGTGTGCGTCATACGCCGGGTATGAAAATGAGAGCTTTCAAAATAAAAATAAAAAAAGATGAAAATAAAAATAACATAAATTAAACTTCAAAACATAAGAGCATTACGTACGAATATATATATATATATATATATATATATATATTTCAGGTTTCTTCGTAAAAAAGAGGTGAGCGTTATACGGAGAATACATGTACCTAAAAATTGAAAAATTGCAGCTTGAAAGTATAGATGCACGTTACACGCCGGATTTTACGTTATATCAATTTTTATATTACAAAATTATATCCACAAATTTCAATATTTGGAAACAGGATATTTTTGTTTTAAATTTTTGTACAAGACCTTATTTTATATGGTTTAAGTAATCTCGGTCTTATTTTTTATGTTAAATTTCTTAGAACTATATTATGATTACAAAACGTTTATAATATTTTCAACACTGTAAATTTTTTAAATATTATATGGAAATTAATTTATTATTTCAATTATAAAAGTGATCTATACATATCTGCGTAAAGTTTAATTTCAAAGTAATCTTTACTTCATTGTAACAGAACTATCATTTATTAAGTCATAAAAATTATTATTCCACGTATAAAATATTCTATACAGTTTTCATCCATTTTTTCCAAGTGATACTCTTTCTCTCTCATTACATTAAACAAAAGTGTATTTTAGAATACATATTTATATTCGTAATACACATTCTAAATTTCTAATTCTTATATTTAGAGTATATTTTATATCTGGAAATATTTCTAGAATATTTAGCGATATTTATGTTTTAAAAAATAATATATGTATGCATATAATATCGTAATGTATGTCATAACGATAGATAGAGATATATATAACAGTTACCTATAAAATTATTGTTGCTCCTTTTTGAACATTTTAATAGCAGTAAGAAAAAGTTTTAAAATTACACACTTCTAAGAAAGTTAATATACAATAATTTATGACATTAGTTATAGACAATAAATTATGACATTTTTTAAATAAATCATGCTAGTGTGTGTGTGTGCGTGCGTGTGTGGTGTGTGTGTGTGTGTGTGTGTGTGTGTGTGTGTGTGTGTGTGTGTGTGTGTGTGTGTGTGTGTGTGTGTGTGTGTGTGTGTGTGTGGTGTGTGTGTGTGTGTGTGTGTGTGTGGTGTGTGTGTGTGTGTGTGTGTGTGTTCTTCGAACAAATTCGTTTTTCTGAGAGAAAATATGGTTTCAAAATGACTAAAAATAAAAAAATCTCCTTGCTTTATATCCGATTAGTTAAGATGATAAGATTGCCACATGCAAAAACTTAATAAGAACCACTTTAAAAAGAATCCAATTTTAAACTGAAATTGGAATGAAATTTTTCCTTTTGTCCTGAAAATACACTCACTCTATATTTTTCATGTAAAAACTACTTTCGAGATAATTACTTATTTCCTTGAAATATGATCTTTAATTTGAATATAAACTAAATTTGTTCTTAAATTTCAAATTTTCCAGCTACAGCGCAGTTTGAGAAATTTGATAAATATCCCCAAAATAAATTTGCCACTAGTTTCTATTATATGAAACGCCTACTAAAAGGGAGATTTTTTTTGTTGCATAAATGGGACGTATTTTTGAGATTCTTTCGGAGTATTAAATCTATTTTTAACTCTAAAGTAAGTTCTATGTATTTCATTGTTTAGAGAAAAATCACTCCTTTCTAAATTTAGATTTCTTTTCAATTTTTATTTCCTTAAAAATACGTCCAATCCATTTTATAATTAAAAACTACTTCGCTCATTATTTAATTGAATTTCATTTATTATTTTGATTTTAAAAATGTTTTTATATTTGCCTTAAAATCTCTCTTAAAATATCTAGTTTAATCTAATATTATGAGATTCATGATGTTATAACTGTTTGAAAAATTAATCCCTTTACATGTCGAATCTTTGAAAAGAGTGCATCAAAATCTTCGAGCGCTAATTAGACTGATAAGGTGCCTCCTTCTTCATATCGCAAAACAACAAGAACAGGAATAAAAGACTTTAACGACAGGCCTGAACTGGGATTCCTTTCGTTTCAGTCGTCTAAAGCATGCACTTCAGACCCGAAGGTAGTCAGTTCAAATACCCTGCGCCCAAGCAGCATTCAAGGTCACCATGGGTCTTCCTCCTCTCCGTTACCAACAGCTTGTCGCCCAAGTGGTAACCCAAAAATTGAACACTAGATCGCAGCACAGCCTAACGATTCTAGTTGATATTGCATTCATCCCATAGGGAGTCTAAGACATTCTCAATAAATTATGACAAGTAATACAAAACGTCCATGGCGAACGCGTCAACTAGACACACCATCTCAACAAGAGATTTCCCTCAACATCAACGGAAAAACGTTCCAACGACACTCAAACCTGCTGGAGATGTATAGCAATTGCATGAATTGACTGGAAAAGCAACCTTCTTCCAGTATTGTTTGGAAAGTCAAAACAGACAACAACTTTCTTCTCTAGAAAGGGGGTATGCAGCGGCACATCCTTCTGTAAGTCGTAAGCAACAAAGGATAGGAATAAAAGCCCTTAACGATGACCCGAATAGGGATTCTTCCGTCTTCGGTTGGTGGATCAAATAAACACCCCAGAGAAGGTCAACAGCTTTTCGCCGAAAGACTAAAAGTGTCCACACGTTTTGTCGTCCTTCTCGGTCGAGTATTCTCAACTTGAGGCTCTTTAGAGTACAGTTCCCCATTATTGCCAAGATCACCGAGGGGAAACATCTGACCATTCTGCTTTTTTTAGTCTAATGCACGTATTCTCTCATTTACTTATACTGATCGAGGCATTGGTACAATTCTCGTCGGTTGACAGAAACACATTCGAAAAGAATTCATGCCTTAGCATTGGAAGGTCCTTTATTTTATACAGGGTGTCCCGAAATAGCCCCAAACTCTGCAGAGCTAGGTTCCTCGTTAGCAGTACTTAAAAAAATGCCCAGAGAACTGCATCTACACAATCCATAGTTTACGAGAGAAAAAACGAAAAACAAAATATGACGTCACAGCCGTCACAAGGAAAACACACCATATTTGCAACCATTTATAAAGGCACATGTTCAAAGCGTCCGACGTGCATGTCGTAACAGGCTCAAGTGTGTCGTGAAATGTATGAGTACACACGTGATTGTATGAGTGCATACGTGATCCACTGTATTCTGATTGTACGCGTTCTCCACCGAAGTACAAGCAGAATATATAGAAGCTACTAAGTCCATTTGAGTAGTCACTCGTCTTAATACACCAATTCCTTCAGATGGCTTCGTTGGAGAAAACTCCAACAGTAAGAGATCTGATGACCGTGGTGGTCATAAAACCAGACCTAGATATCTGATCCAGTGGTGGGTGTATGCTACATCCAGCCAATCTCGTACAGGATCTCAGAAATGAGCCGAAGTCCCATCATGCATCATAATTCATTCAACATTTTCTCGTAAGCTATGGATCGTATAGGTACAGTTCTTTGAGCGTTTTTCATGCGCTTTCAATAAAGGATCTGGCTGTGAAGAGTTTGGGCTCTATTTTTGGGACATCCTGTTTATCATCCAGGTACTCCATGGTAATTTCCTGAAACTCCAGCTTGTCACATTCATATGCCACCAGAGGTTCTATCATTTAAATATGCAGTAGAACGTCATTTTTCCGAACGTTTATTATCCGGAGCCTGAAATATCCGAACCAAAGTCCGGAAACTTTTTCGAAAAGTGCAATACTCAACAGTTGTTTCGTGTGAGGCAAAAGTGACGGGAAAATCCCAAGGTGAGGGATATTTGGAGAATTTCAGTTGTGTGATTTGGTAAACAGCTGCGCGGAATATTGGGTCAGTTTGTTTCTAAGTGAGAGTGTGTATATTTGCTCTTTTGTTGAGTTTTGTTGATGTAGAAACCTGGATGGCATACGATACAGAAGACTGTGGATTTCAAATGTTGAACGATGACGAGATTGTGACTTCCTTGCAAGAAGAATCCGACCCTGTCCACGATGAAACGGATGAAGACGAGGACAACAACAACGAAAGTAGCAAATTCTGACGTGTTTGCTGCGTTAGAGACAGCTATGGAGTGGTACGTAAACACAATCAGAGTACTGTCCTACTCAACTACTGCCGCTGAAGAGACCTTGCATTGAAAAAACGAAGGTGCACAATGGTACAGCGAAAAATAAGTAATTATTTTCCCCAATTAAGGTAAAATTGCGACATTTTGCACCTATTTTGCTTTTACTTCAAGCACGTTTCCCGCTTTTGATGATTTTCAATATTTGTATAGTGTATACATGGTTTTTGGTTATCCGAACAACCGCGTATCCGAACGGTGTCCGGTCCCAATTGATTCGGATAAACGACGTTCTACTGTACTGTAATTTTTCTGTTTGTATATGCAATTTCATGCTATTCAGAAAAATCTTTGATGCGTTTTTTTTACGTTATAGAGCAGGGGTCGGCAGCCTATGGACGCATGCCACATGGGGCATGCGGTATGATTTTCAGTGGCACTCTGCACTACTCTTCATACATGTCAATTTTTGAGAGGATGGAAGTGGATAAATTTATAACTGATCTTAATTGACAAACATCTTCAGAATTTTACAGACATTTACAGAATAACAAAAAAATCTGAAACATAACTCTAAAGATTATCAATGTCATTGCTAGTGAGATTTAATTGTTTAAAGAGAGAAAATCGCATATATTCTACTTTCCACTTTTGGCTCTACATATCCTTGAAAAAAAAATTTCTTCCTATAAAAAATATTTGAGTCCATAAAGACAGAGCCCTTTTATAACTGAATGAGTGAGTGAATATTAACGTCACACACTGTTCAGCTACTCGTGGGCTTTTGACGACGGACCTCGTAATTTTCAACCATGGTCAAGTGACGAGGACGACTAAACTGGCACCCATCTCTCCTAATTACTACAACAACGGGAGGACGTTTGACCTCACCCCTACACGACGGGTCTTCAGTGGTACTGGGCTTGAACTCATGACACTCCAACCACGAGTCCGATACCTTGACCATTTGGCAACCGCAGCCAGAATAAATTATCAAAATCATGTCAATTTGAAAGTTACAAATTATACCTCCGATTTTGAAATATGAAGGTAGAGCGGTGCTATCATTCACATTAAAATTTTTATTAACCTTTTTGTTTAACTATAATGAGGGAAATATTTATATTTTATGTTGTCTATATTTCGTATTTTAATAAATATAAAAAATACATAATAAACATACAATTTTAATTTTTGTTGAAGAAATAGTGAAATTTTGTGCTGTTTATTTTTATGTCAAGAAATACCTTTCAGTGATACAAAATTAATATGTAATAAAACTGTGAATCTATATTATTTACCTCTGCGTACAATCTCTCTTTTGAAACAATTCGATTATCGCGGCAATCGAATTGCTTCAAAAATGGCCAACTGTGGGGCACGCTGAATCATATTGGCACATTGTTTTGGCACGCTACAGCTAAAGAGCTGCCGACCCCTGTTATGGAGTGTATTTCAAATAAACTGGTAGTGAGCTGGAATGTATGCTATAAAAATGTATTGAAATTTCGTTTCAAAAAATTTTTGAATGAGGAAAATTAGATAACACTCTCAACAACTTTGGTTTTTCACGTTTGTGCGTTCAAATGTCACCTGTCATTGAGATAAGTGAAAAATTTATCAACTTTTTATCAGTGCTACATGCGTATTTTCAAGGTATTTGTATAATAAAAAATTGTACGAAATAATGTTATAAATTGTGCTTCATTTAGAAAATTAGTGCTTACGTAAAACGACAAATGGAATTTGAAAATCTCTTTTTTTCTGAAAAAGAATAATAGAAAAATATTTACAAATAGTAGATGAGATGGATGAAAAAAGACGTTCTACTCAGATCATGGAATTTTTAAACTTTAAATTATAGTGTATACCTTAACTGTATGGTCCCCTTAAAGATCAGCAGAATAATTCCAGGAAATCTTGTATAAAAACTAATCAGTTCGTACATCTCTTCCATAGTATTTCGATCTTGAATAAATTTTGCAACTCGTTTTGTTATAAATAAATATTGTAGTATGGGTTTTTTCTCTCTCTCTTTCTCTGTCTGTATTTGTGTGTTCATGATAATATTACATCGAAGCTTGGCATATGTTTTCCAAGTTAAATAATATCAATCTTCATACAAAAACGCCTTTAATATATGAATTAGGATATATTTAATGCATTATTTATATATTGTATACAATGCACAAATAAATATTCACGCATTTCGTTATATCCTATAGATTCATGTTAATTTTTATTCAATAAAATCAACTAACTTCCTCCAGATATTTTATTCCATGCATATACTCGTATATTACAGTCATACACAACGAAAAAGTAACATGAGAGTAAATTCCCTCTACAAGAAAATTTCCGTTTCTGTTTCAAAAAAAAAATCCTTAATACAAACTGGTTAATGATGCAAGCCATGCAAAAAGAAGTTATAATAAGATTTCTGCGGAGGTTGCTTGGAAGAACAAATCTTCTTCATAGAATTTTACCAAAGGGGATCTTTTCAAAAGTGATTGATCTACTTTTAGGGATTGAGAGAGACGAACAGAGATTTCAAGTGCTTTTTTCAAAGATTCTGAATGTAATTTGGAATTTTAATTTTTTTTCTAAATATATATAATTATTTCTGTAACAAAACAATGAAATCTGCAATTAATTGATTCATCACGTACTAATATCGCACAAACTATCGTAAGAGCTAACTCACGATGGATTTTGCAATTTTTAACCACATTCAAATGCAAAGATATCGCCTGAGTTGTCACCAAATTCTCTTAATTTACATATCCCCCAAACGTAACCTATTTGGGCTCTTACAGATTTAAAGTGTATTAGTCCCACGACACCAGGGATGGACGGATTTTTATGGGGTACGGAATATTTCTAATGTTTTTAAGGTTTAGGTGTGGTTACTCTGTATTAAAATGATTTGCTTTCTTTCTTAACACTTATTTTCGATATTGTATCAGTCTTTTTAACTATGGGTGATTACTATTTTTATACTGCAGAAAAACAAGTAACACCAAGTAAGTTGAATGCTTGAACAACTATTAGCGACAGCTAGAACGGGAACATATTCAAAGCAAGTGACCAAGTAACATACGAGAACCAATGAATCTGAAACTGACGTATATACTTATATTTGTTCGCTGTTAAATCCCACGCCCTTGTGGTACACGACATCAGCTCGAGAACCCATCCTGTGGAAGCGCAGGGTGTGGAATGATGTCTCAATAGCCAATCGCGTGCTACCACGGGAAGAGTTGATCATCAACATTTATTCTCCCTCCAGTCGGCGTGTTAAGAAAAATTCATTTATGCCTCAGGCATGCGCTTCCAAATAAAGTAAATTTATGTTCTATACATTCATCGAATCATTTGCTTGAGGAAAGATAGTCGCATTGATGGAGAAAGGCCGATTTTCCAATTTAGCTAGTGTCGGTGTTCCATAAACATGTTTGTTTTAGTATGCACGCCTTAGGTCTTAATAAAGGCGATCACCCCAAAATGTCTTGACGATCCAACCGGTCAATCACTTTTGAAATGTCCATCTTGCACTGCACCCTCGTCTTCAGAAGTACAAGACTTGAAACATTAACCCACAGTTACTAGTTCTTCACCGTATTTACCATGATATTAAAATATCTGTGTAGGGATAAGATGAATAATACACTCATGTCCATAAATTAAGGATAATTCAGAATCACACAAAATTGAACTCTAAAATAAAAATTTCACCTGTAGAATTATCACACATATCTTGAAGAAGAATATGCAAATTACAGGAAACCACCAGATGGTGCGGATAGTACATCACAATGACGAGAGTGTAAGAGAGGGGTATATAAGGAATGGTGGCAAATAAGTAAAATTGTTCACAAGCGCTTTAAAAGCCTTTCAGTGCAATAATCGCATAGTTATAGCACAAAGGAAGCCTTTGGATGATTTTTTACGTGGTAGAATTATCAGACGACTGGAATATGGACGTACCCAGCTCGAAGTATTCGAGGAACTTGGAATCGCCCAGAGTGTCATCTCCAGGCTTTGGCAACGATTCCAAGAGGATGGTAATGTGAGTAGATGTTACAGCACAGGTCACCCCCGAGTTACAACGCCGAATGAGGATCGGTATTTGGCAGTTACTGCCAAAAGAAACAGACGGAGCCCAGCATCAGACCTGTCTCGTCAGCTCTCTTCAGCTACAGGTACGACAGTTTCAAGGCAGACCGTGTACAGACGCTTAGGGCACATTGGTCTATATGCTCGAAGGCCTGTCAGATGTGTTCCCCTTACCGCAACTCACTGTCGCCTGCAATTAACCTGGAGTAGAGAGCATGCATTGTGGACACCGCAACATTGGTCTTGTGTGATGTTTTCCGACGAGTCCAGATTTAGTTTGCAGTCTGATTCTCGCCGGACTTTCATATGGAGAGCGCCAGGTACCCGTTACCACCAAGAGAACACCATTAAACGACACCGTTACGGTGGTGCGGGATGGCTCGTTTGGGGAGGAATTATTCTTGGTTCCAGAACTGATCTGCATGTTCAGAATGTAACGATGATAGACCACATCTATCGGGATGTCATTCTGGAACAACATGTACGTTTGCTTCGGGGTGCCATGGGTGCTGAATTTCTGTTTATGGATGACAACGCCCGTCCTCACCGTGCAAACATTGTAGACGAATGCCTTCAATCGGAGGATATCACCCGTATGGATTGGCCAGCATACTCACCGGACTTGAATCCAATAGAGCATGTGTGGGATATGCTTGGCCGACGAATTGCAGCCCGTCAACCTCCTCCCACCTGTCTACCGGAATTTCGGAGGGCATTGCTTGATGAGTGGTGTAATATTCCCCAAGATCAGATTGATAATTTGATACTCAGCATGCGTAGGCATTGTAAGGCCTGTATTGCATCGTCTGGGAGACATACTCCGTATTAACCATCATACTAACCATGTTATACTGTTTTTTGTAAATAGGTTCTTTTTTGAAATTTGCTCCAGGGAGTAAAAATCGAAATTTTTATTAATTATGTCAAACATATAGCATATTTTTTGCTCTTTACCTTTTGTTTAATAAATAGTCTTTACAAATAAGTCAAATTTGATTTGCTTCTGTCTCTTTTTTTGCCTTGACTTCATTATCCTTAATTTATGGAAATGAGTGTACGTTAAATTACGTAAGTGACATTTCAGAATTATTAAAAGTACTTCTATCCCAAATTAACACAAATGTTTCAAAATATAAATAGGTTTATTTTGTATCCCTAGAGAATCTAAATAAAGCTAATGTTCATTAATAGGCTATAATTTTCATAGCTTCAACATACTCTTCTTAAATTTTATACTTTCATAGTACTTCATAATTTATTTTCAAAGAGTTTATTTTTCACAAATTTTGGAATTTTTATTCTAAACACAGCTGATTTTTCTAATGCAAATTCGCGATTATTCTTTGAAACATTCATTGTAATATGTCGAGGTACTGATTATGATAAATGAGAATTTAACGACCTTTTCGAGTTTAAGGTGATAAGACGGAAGTTTACCATTCGTAAAAGTTTAGATAAGGGAAAATTTCTGCAGAACTTTATAAAAAATGTTTTGCTTTGAATATCGATAAGTTCTTGTTTTCAGAAGAGACTGTAACCTTGTTGACAGACTATAAGCGATGAAGTTCGATTAAGTTCCCGAATTTAAATTTTTATTCTTACAATCAACGGATATTTTTCATTCCTAAAATAAAATGCACTTCAATAAATGGTAAAAACTTATACGTAATACTAATTTAAGTTATCTTCTTTGTTTGAATTAATTTCTTCAAAAATTTTATAAAAATTCAAAAATTATTTTTTTAGCGATTGATAATATTGAAGGAAAAATTGTTTATATACATGTATATATTCTTCATACATTCTTGATAATTAGAGTTAGATAATATATCATGTATAAGTATATATATGAGTGTGTGTGTGTAGAATATAGTTTCGATTTTTTGGAAAATAAAGTGGCATTCACGATAAACACTCACTCTCTCTAATGTTCCACTTCTAGTGAAGTGCCATGGTAGCTTAGTGGTCAAGATAATGGACTTGTGGTCGCAAGTGTGTCGTGAGTTTGCTTCTATTATCGCTGTAGACCTCCGTGCAGAGACGACTGATGCTCGTTAAATACGTCGAGACTCTAACGTCCTCCCGTTAGTGTGGTTTGAACGTTAGGAGAAGGAGTGCCAGCTCAGGAGTCACTTGACTATGGTTCAAAATTATAAGGTCCATCGCCAATCGCCTTCGTGTAGCTTTATAATGCGACGTAAATATAACACTTATTCCTTGCATGGTTTTGCAAGATGTTCGCAATATATCAGACACTCGATAATAAACTTTTAATTAAAATCATCTACCAAACAGGTACCAGGCATTGTCTATGACTCATCTGAGTTTAGATACAACATATTGGCCCAAGCAATAGCTAACGGGATTACTGCGACTGGTTCACATCCATCTAAGCTTTTTTTTTCCCCAAAATGTTCCAAAAAAGATCATATTTTTTTAATTGCATATAACTAAGCATAATACTTAACAAAATGCGATAATGGAAGAATTTTATTTTATTTTAATTTTAAAGTTTCTAGACTATCTTTTATTTTATAATTGGGAAGCATAAAAATTCCTAAATGTTTCATTTTTATATGTGCTTGCAATGAAGAATGTTTCTTATACGCTCGTACTTACGAAAATCTCATGTTCGTTCCTCTTTTTCAAATGGTTGAGGGTTTTGTGTGTTGTGTGTATTATATGTATACGCACGCACAATTTGAAGTATGGTGTATAATATGAAGTCTTGCATTGCAATGGGGACAGAGATAATATCGGCTTTTTTGCATTATTATTCCGTTTACATGCAACAAAGTACACATTGTCCAATCCTTGTCGTTATCGAATATTTTCAAGAATCTAAATTCCTGCCTTCAATGAAAAATTCTCGCCTTCACCTTACAGAAAATCCCGGATGAGAAGTATTTTAGTACCATGGATAAACTACTTCTCTTAAAAACAGTAGCAGTAATAATCTCACTATAAGAATTAAAAATATGTGCAAATCAAAGATAGAAAGAAGAAAATTGAGTGCCCGTACAGCGTACGGGCAAATAGGTCGTGCCCAGCTTTCAGTGGCCCGTACGGTGTACAAGCAAACCAGTTCGAGGGTTCATTCGTCGTATATTGCGAAAAAGATAAGAACTTATTTGAATAATAATTTTTGAATGGAATCGTATATTGATCGTCCTATAAGATTAATTCAAATAGAAATAGCTTTTTAGAAAACGAGAAAAGAGTCACGTCAGACTCTGCAGAGGTAAGAATCTCACAGTTTTCTGTTAAGAAAAGCTGGATCTTGGAAAGGTCCGAAAAAAATGCCGATCGGGGATCGATAACCTCCCTCAACAGGTAGATGAGAGAAATGTTAAAAAGCGAGAAAGGATCAGATCTCAATAGCTGTTATTTCCTGAGTTAAAAGGCGTTATATGTGAATAGATTGGTCTCAAAAGATCATGTGTTTATTTGTTCACTGGACTCAAACATTCGCCCTCTCATTGGTACCACAATTAATTTGCCAGAAGAATTCAAAGCGTCGCAACGCTTGATGCATGACTTAATTCATCGATGTGAACTAAAATGAGCATTATGACGATATTCCAAAAGAATATGGCCAGATTGTATTTGATTAAATATAAACCTTGTACATCAATGTTTCTTGAATAAGAATAAAATTTAAATTATCGTGCATGGAAAAAATACATTTTCTTTGACTTTTGAAGCAAAAAATTATTGAAGTATCTGGTATTATTTTCAGAGAAATGTGGTACATATATATTTCAATCAGTAATTTAAATTTAAGCGTTGTTTTAAATTTTATTTTTTTTAAAAAAATCATTTACAAACCTGTGTAAATTAAAACGAAATAACAAGATAACAAAAACATTTTGCTCGAATAGAATAGTATAATATGTGATTTACAGTAATCTCTCTTAACATTTGTTATTCACATTCCTATTGACTATATTGAATGAACCCAAAGTCTTGCTTTGATTAAAAATATTAAATGTGCTCGAACTATTACAACTACACATATCTTGGAGGCATTCAAGCACAATAATAATTTCTTATAAGATCTTTTTTGTATCCTCAGTAAATCCCTCTTGGTAGCTCGGAGAATATCCAAGTGGTATTCCAATTCTCTCCAAATGCTCTTCGACAAGTTTTGCAATGCAACCTAAGCCTTTATTGAAGAATTCTCACCTGACTTGTTTGAGATATTTGACATTCACCTGATGTTTTACGAGTTGATTCAGTAGGATTCTATCGAAACGATTGCCGAACGTGTTCAACAGTTGCTTCACTTGCATTAGGATTGCCACTTTTAAAAAAATCCTTAACGCGCGCGCGCTTCCTGTTTCCTCATACATTTCATGTCATCACTTAACGTATTTTGCGCCAGAGGTTCCACAGCAAAGCCCAAAATTAAAATGAGCATTAATGGACGATCTCGTTTTTTGAAACCAATGCACGCATTGGGCTTTCTCTTGAATTGGGCACTGAATTGCCATTTCAGCAAAAGAAATGTCTTCCTTACCACTGTTCCCTTTAGTCACTTTTGAAAGAGCATTTGCGCCATCTACTATACTAAAAGAAACTACTAAGCCTGACCTATGCATTGATACAAAAGTTACATGATTATATTAAATGGTTATTTTGTGATGACATTTTATAATAAGGGCAAGACTTGTGGTTTACCCTGTATATGCTGAGATGAAACATGACTAGAAGGAATCCTTAGTAATGAGGATTTGATGATGCATCATGACGGATGGACTTTCTAGTGAGGGTACAGAAGTGAATCAATGCTTATTCTAGCTTGCACTCATCACCATTATATAGACACAATACCTAGGGTGATGATATGAAGTTAAATAGAGCCTTCTGCCAAGTCATCTCTTGTTTAAACACGCCCGTATTCACCACTAGCCTTACCACCGTTTAGAGGAAGGAAACCTGGGTTTCGCCAAAAGTGCGATTCATCATCGCAAGTTAACTTAATTCCGGGTCAGATTAGAAAATTCTAACCTAGGTCACAGCTGGGTTAGTTTTAACCACGCATGCGCAGTATGCGATTTTTCGAGTGTTTACAGTTTTGAAGCTGTTTAAGTTCGGATTTTTCTTTCAACTCTTTTATGATGAATTTTTTTTAAATTTGCCCAATTTCGCAGCTACGTTATTCAAAGTATTCTACATTATCCAGAAGAGAGAGGATATTAAGAAAAAAGGAATAATGTATGTGAAGAAATGGACGGTCTCAAAGTCCGTTAAAATTCCATTTCTTACGATATTTCACCACACCTTGTTTTTCTCCTTTCTTGACGAAAAACGCTGTTTTTTTTTTTTTTTCAATTTTTTTTAATTTCCATAACATTGACGGAATTGTTTTGTCGTTCGTGGATTCATCACTCAGTCAATGTCATTAAATGGCCGTGCTATTTCACTACATGCTTCGTTTTTTTTAAACAACTAACCGCATGTTTCTTTAACGTGCAAGTGCTCCCTTTCTAAATTGCGTAAAATAAACTTGGAAAGTATTCATTTTGAAGAATAAACATTGAAAAAGAAGAACATGCAACTGTTCCGAAGAGGTTTAGTTCAGATCACGGAGAAATCAGCCGAAGTCACGGGGTTTACTTCGACCAATGAGAATCGACCAGTAACCCCAGGTTAGGAAACCCGCAGTCAAGTAACCTGAGATCGAAAAACAGTGGTGAATAGAAGTTCTAACCTGGGGTTAGTTTTAACTTGACTGCCGGTTACTTAACCCCAGGTTTCATCGCTGGGTCAGGTTAGCGGTGAATACCGGCGTTAGTGTTCTACGTATTATTTTTGTCATATTGAGATTCATGATTGTATTTTATCTCCGGTACCTCCATGAAACTTTTTTTTCAATCAAGCAATGTATAACTTTTTGCTACCCATGTTGTGTCCTAAGCTTCCTTGAAACTGAGTATGTTTGATTGTTGTTTTACTTAAAATTTCGGGTTGAATGTTACCCATTAAGAAATTCTTAGTATTTGTTGTTAAATAACTGACTACTAGCCATTCACCATGTTTGAGAATTTTAGTATAACGTAGTGGCTGCATGAAGATGGATCTTAGGGTATCGGCCGCCAACGTACAAAGATCTAATATACCGCGACTCTTCAAGAATTTTCATAATTTGCCTAGCACTTAAAGTTGACGTTATAAACTCATCTCTATCTATATAAGAGTGAAAAGTAAAACTTTCTTTAATAAAAATGCAAATAGGCTCCTCTATTTTGTTCTTCAAAATATTAAAGCTGTTATTCGACTGAAAACTTCTAATTGCCCAAAATGCATATTGTATTTAGGTAAAATTGACCAAATGAGACATTTTCGTAAAGCAACTTTCTCAAAAATCAGCTTTGAGTTGCCTTTGTGGCGACACTGGTGGCATCGATCCACAGTGTGCCACCAGTGCCACTGATAAGCAAGAAAACCTTTTCTGTTGCGGTTACCGCCTCTGCCACGAATTTTGCAATCATATGTAGGATATGTGTAAATAGTAGAAATTAAGGGACAATGGACCAACACACTAAGCGCTAGCATTCTATGTTTCTTAAACTATGTTATGCTATCGGGAAAAATCTCGAATTATTTTGATTTTCAATAACTATTTAAAATTCAGTATGTATATTAGATTTATTACTTTTTTTTTTCTTTTTGATAAATTCTTAAAAGTTTTACTTGATTGATAGAACTATATGCAGCTTGCGCTCCTTTTCTTTAGCCACCACGTGCGGTGCATGCATCGCACGTGGGCCATTAACGCTAAAAAAAGGTATTTTTAGCCATTTTGGCGACTAAAAAATGGTATTTTGAGCCATTTGTACAATTTTATTATACCGGTATTCACAAGATGAAATACCGCTATTTCGATATATACTAGAATTTTTTTAATTATCTCCACTATATGTTCAGGGATCACCAACACAACGAAATAGAATACGTTTTTGTTTTTATGTCTCCCTAACGGGCGAAATTCATTAGACTGTTAATATAAAGTTGCATCGTGCAATCAAGAGAAATGATAAAATATGTGAATCATTCAAGGAGGTGAACCAAAACTATTCTATTACAGTTCAGAGCAATAATGCACACTCGTAGGATTCATAGTCTGATATTCGTATCTGTAAAAACAAGGTTGTAGTTGTGAAGAAAGTGCGTAATATTTCGATAGTTTTTGAATTGGTGAGTTTGTCATTCATATTGTATTCGCATGTGATACTTTAGGGTTCAAAATACTTTTTCAGATTCATCATATATATACTCTTAAACAATAACCCATAATAATGAATAAGAATAAGATAACAATAATTAAGATTTAAGATCACATTTCAAAAATTTTTAATAGTACCACAGACTGAATTGTGATATTTACACTTTTTTGTGATTTAAATAAATAAGTTCTTTTATAAGTTAAATACATAAGACTTTTTACCAACAGTTATAATTTATAAGTTACAAATTATTTTTTGTATTATTCACACTCTCTAATAAAACTGGCAAATTAAACAAAGAAACACCAAATTTTCATTCTTTTTCTAGAATTTCTACTACGGTATTAAAACCGGTATCCCGGTATTAAGATCTAAAAAATACTGAATACCAGTATTGAACTTTTGGTCCGATATTGTAATTCCCAGTATCGAGTGCGTGCTTGCTCCCTTGTTAACTGCTCCAGAGTACAAGTTTGTACAATATTCTAACTTTCATAATTAATATTTTTACTTTAAAACCTGAAACTCTTAAATTTAACTGTTTTCTTTAATACGAAAACAAGAACTGAAATAATTTAAAATTTAATATATAAAACATCATTAAACATGTTTTTAGTGAAACTTGCGAATAGATTTTTTTTGAAAATTTAAACATCAATATCAAAAACTGTATTTAAATAATACATATAATTTAAAGCTACTTTATTTTTTACCAACACAACCAAAAAATTTTCATAAAATGAGCTCAAAAAACAAATCACTTACTTCATTGTGTTCCTACTCCTTTTCCTGAGTATGGTCACTGTAGTCGAACAACTACAACAGCTATTCATGAATATGAAGTACTGCAATCGCGAACAACGATCTGTTTTCTAAAAATCCATCCATATTTTAATATAAATATGTCCTGGAATATCCATATCAATATGTAAACCCCAGAAATCTTTTTCAAAACAAAGGTTTGGAATTTATAACTCCAACACTGATGTCTTCCAATTTTTTCTTTACGTAATTGAGTGCTCCTGAAGATGTAGATTTCCTTTCTACAAATAGTATGAAACATTTTCACAATGAGCTTGCGTCAGATCTTGTGCAGTGACTTTGTATACGTTCTACACTACTCACAAATGCAGTTTCTCTTTCAAGAATGTGAAGCACATAACATTCAATATTTTTTTTTAAATTTATTCACATCAGCTTGCCGGTTGGATGGCGTGGTTGGTTTGTCGTTGGCCTTCTGCACCACCAAAGGTTGTGGGTGCGATACCGGCCCAAATTGGTGGATTTTCATCATGCAGAAAATTGACATTGGCCATGTCGTATGATTATACGGCATGTAAAAGATCCCTATAGTGCCTGTTTGACTTGGGTGTTCTCGTCAAAATTATATCCTAGAACAGGTTCACATCGTCAGAGCTCAGGTACTTCCCTCTATGGAGGAGACTGAACATGAAAATTACTTGCGGTAATCGGTATCGCTTATATGGCGCCACGCTAAAAAGTGATACCAGCTCCTGGGGAATGTAGTAGGTCTGAATAGATTAAGATACTACCAATGCGCAGCTCCATTCGAAAAAAAAACACTTATCAGCTTCAGTTTATTTACAAAGCATATCCTGTAGCATATTTTACATGTAACTCATGTTATCTAACTCACATGGGGATTTTATATGTTATTTATATCCATTTATCTTGCTCACATGCTCACCTTCTGTAAAATTGTCAAAATTTAAGAAATCACACACGATAGATGATTCAATAACTGAGAATAATTTTGAACGCAAGAAATTTTAGGATGGGAGTTGGAACAGTCGTTTTCTGTTCTTAATAGAATACTGTAAATAATTCCCTCTCGGTATTCTGTTCAAATTATACTCATAACCATATTTTATCCCTCTTTTTTGTTCTATTTCTGGTTCAATAAATTTGAATCTTGATTATAGGATGAATATTGACTTTCATTTATAAAAAAAATAAGGATTCCTTTTTCTTCAAGAGCACATATTAACTATCTCAAATCTCTCATAATCAATTCCGGAGGAAATAAAACTTCTACAACTCAAGGACAAAACATCATCTTTTAAATATATATTTTTACTATCTATCAAGAATTTTTTAGTAATTGGTAAAGTATAAGTAAGACTCTCCAATGTATTCCAAGGTGTGCATTCCATCAGACCGCATTCCAATTTACTTCCTTTCGAATCTAATAAAGTTGTTTCAAAGGTAAAGTACCTTACGTAGTTAAGATAGTCAGGGTCAAATCTTATGTTTATGGAGATTTTTTCTTCACCGCTTAGGCTGCAGTCTAAATAAAGAATGAGAGTTATCGGAATTTCTTCCAATTCTGATAAAATTATATTGATAAACTCTTGTCCTGGTTGAAAAGTGTTGAAATGTTCGATGTCCCAAACAAAAAAAGAATGGTCGACGTTTATAACTGTTCTGGCAAAGATTTGTACACTCTCCAGATCTTTTTTATCCACCTCCATATTCTGCAGTGAGCTTTTAGAGTATCACCAGGAAGAAAAGAATCTCTTTTGGCTTTCAGAACTACTTCTCGCTCAGCGAATGTATCAGAACCGAACCAATCACAAGCATCAAAAGCTTCTTTTCCACCCTTTGTCATTTCTAGAACTGAGCCATCCTCTGCCAGAAAGGCTAGTTCACATTCTATTTCCAAATTTTCCAGATTATTGCTAGAATGTCTCTGAAGATAAAAAGCAATATAATTTTCGTCCAAATTTCCTCTCGGGTACAAATTTAGACTCCATTCTGTATCCTCCATGCACTCTGAAGTAAAATTAGGGCTCCAAATTCTTTCTTCTCTGTTTTGCCAGCAATAGCTGAAATTTTCAATGTTCCATAGAAATGTAACACATTCTTTTATGTCATCAATTTTGCTTGCCATTTTGAAGTATTTATATGCAAAGCAGCAGAGATACGAAAAGGGAAAACGCAACTCACACACCTGTAGTTTTGAACAAAATGGCTGTAAATGTGGAAACATCAGAATCCCTTTCCAAACAGTAAACTTTTTTTACGGCATGATATTACACTTTCGATTGAGATAGCTGTTATTGCGTAATTTCTGGTCTTATCAAAAGCGAAAGCTTTTGTCCAGTCACAAGAGATTACTCCTTTTTATGGCTTTTTTATAAATATATTTTTTTCATTCGTATTAAACTGCAGGTACTGTAACTATTATCAACATAAAGATAAGGACGCTGATTTTGTCAACTTCTCTTTCATTTTTGGAATGATACCAAGTAATTCATATAAAAATGCCACGTGTACCAAAAGCCATTTTTTTTCACATTTGTTTGTCGTTTTCCATAAGGTTTTTTTGACATTTAAATAATTTTTTTTCTAATTTATAATTAAAGTTTTTTTTCTTTTGAAAAAAGAAATTTGAATGTTTTTCGGTAGTTTATGCAAGTGTCTTTTTGATTCGTGATTCTTAGATATAAACATAATTTAATTTCCTATTTTGTGCAATAATCCGTGTTTGAACATTTATCCTATTATTCATTATCATATATTTACATACAGGAAATAAATTAATTAATAGGAAATTGGTAATATTAATTACAATATTAATATTGCGAGATATTTAAAATACGATCTTCCATTTATAAGGAATTTTAGAGATATAACTTTTACCATTTTAATTTGAGCAATTGATACCTACTTATCAATAAAATCACTTTTATTGAGAGAAAAAATAACTTCACACCTATGGAAAAATTATGAATGATATTATTAAAGGTTTAAAATAGGAAAAGAGAAAATTTAAAATTAATGGGAAGCGTGTATTGAATGGTTGTAATCAAACTAGAAGTAAAGATTAGATAAAGACTAATGATATCATATATATTTACAAATAGAATACAAAAAACTTACACGCTTGTATATTTTTATTCATTAGAATTGAAATAATGCTTATATATTGCATTTTCATGGTCACATTTTCACTAATGTTTTATCAAAAAAATTAATGAAGGAAAAAAATGATTTTTATCATTGTGTTCAAAAAGTTCCAACTAGATAATTTTTGGCACAAAACTTTTTATTTCATTCAACTCTGGCTAAATTCTTTTTTAAACAACGATGTTCTCCTGGAGGGTGTCTGTAACTCCAACATAGCGCGTCCCCAGGTGGTAGATAGGGGAATGCCTCCATTGGTTTTTCCAATGGGTGGTAGGAGGGAAATATGAACCAACAGGCAGAAGTCCAACCCACTTTTCATGAATTGTGCAATATCGAGCTTCTTTTTTTAAAATCAATCTGCATATCATGGACATACCATCAACAACAATAAAATTATTTAATAAATAAATTAATTGTGCAGAGGTTTTAAAAGAAATGCTAATTCAAAAAGAATATTCCGTTAATAATAGAATTATTTTTAAAAAGGTTTTGTTTTTATTTTTACAATAAAATAAAACAATTAAATAATATAACATAAGTAAACTAGCAACAGTCTCATCGTCTATAAAACAGAATAATTAATTAATGATAAGATATAAATTTATTTTGGTTAATAATGTTTTTGAAAATAAGGTATGGTGAGAGGACATGAAGGACAATTAAAAAACGCCATCATTAACTTTAAAAATTGCTTTTCCAAAGAATTTCCGCTTTATCTGCTTAGAAATTTTTAACCAATTTTTACTCAACCAAAAGGTTTTAGAATTTTATCCGAAATATGTTTAATGAAATTAAAAAATAGCCAAAGAGAGGAACGAACCCACGTATTAAATGCATTGGCAGAAAAAGAATATTGTAATTAAAAGACGTCCAGTTTGACTTTATTTACATTATTAATTTTGCTTGCCATCTCAACTAGTGGTTTTATGCGAAGATTCTTGAATGGATACGATTAAATAAAAAATATTTCAATAATTCTAATCCCTATTATATTAATGAATGCTATGAAAAATGCATACAAAAATTCCACACTACCTGATAAGACTAAGGTGTGTAGCTGATTTTCAAAGAGCAACCTATTTCTAACAAATAAACTCACAAAACCCGCATCGTGTGTCATTACAATCGAGGGTTTTTCTAAATACCTTCATAGTAAGATTATTGTTCCTTATATTTTTAATGTAGATGTTTTTTACAATTAAAATCCGGATCATATAACTTTGGTTCACTGATAACTTTATTACATATGAAACAAACTACTTTTCTTTTATGTACCAGAGCAAAAATTTTCTGATTCCCCCTTCTTGGAAATACCCATGTTCATCTGAGCAATTTTTCGTTTATTCTTACTAACACCTAGTGATCAAGGTCACGGACACGCAGCCTACGTGTCATAAGTTCGAATCTAGTACAGCTGAAAACCCTTCGTGTAGAAGGGGTCGATGCTCGTTAAATCAATTGAGGCTGAAATGCCTCCCGTTCATGTGGTACGGAAGTTATGAGAGGGGGCCTCCAGCTCAGGTGTCATCCTCGTCACTTGACCAAGATTCAAAATTACGAGGTCCATTACCAATAGCCCTCGTACAGCTTTACAGTGCGACGTTAATATACACTCACTACTATTACCTAGTTACGATAAGGAGATACTAAATGCAAGGACCTGAAGTAAATTAATGAAACGCTTACACATTGTAATAAAAAGTATTTTTAAGAAAGCATTAGATATTTTTATCAATGTTAATTTTCCAGGAGCAGTATAACGGTACAAATTAATAAGTACACTATAAATAATCTTATTCTTTCTTATTCTCTTGCATAATGCTTCATATCAAGTATAAACCCAACAAAGTTAAAAGACTAACAGTATAACAAGAACTATTTTACTATCGGCTTCAAAATAGTCTGCTATTTGTGAGGGAAATTGAGCATCAATTCAACACAACTAGTAACAGTTAATTGTTTAACTTTGTGCTTCGTTTTTAGTAATTATGTATAGTTTGAAATTTAAAGTACGGGCCCACACAGTACCCAGAAACCCCTCATATAGGCTTCCAGGACATCATCCATACAGCGCTGTGAGTCGGCAGTACTCGTATCGAAAACATACAGGCGTATACGACTGCCCAACAGTATGCCGTCACACACAAGGATTACTTGACCACGAAATCCATTAATTTTTGTTATGTAGGAGAGATGAAAGCGAGCTCTACTTTCTTTCCAGGTGAAGTCTCGATAAGAATTACTTTATCTGGGAAATTTCATCACTGAAAAGAAAACACTCCCATTCTTGTGGTGTCCACGACTGATACTTTTGACTTCACTATATCCAGTCTTTTCTGCTGGATGCAGTCGAAGAGACGCAGTAAACTGACGCCTGCCGTAGTCTCTGTAAGACAGCTGTAGGCTATTTGCCTGGAAATTCTTCATTCCGCTAAAGCAGCTAAGTCACGAGCAAGCTGTGAAGCCTCTGTCCGCATAAGTCGTCATGTACTTAATGCTAAATAGCGATCCTGTGCAGATGCTAACGCTATGTGGCGACTTTGGCTGACCTTTTTTGGGAAAGCACTACTTGTTTGGAATTGATTCCATAACCCGGTGACCAATTTTGGGCCACTTGTAACCATAGAGCCATCTCCACTTGAAATTGGCCAACTTCAACCCTGCCAACGGCTCCCCCTCTCAAGGAATAATCTAAGCGATTATGAGAAATCATATTCACTGCTAACACAGGCTAACTTGTTTGTTTTAATGCAATATTCACAAAACTGCAGACGAATTTCCCATGTGCTTGAATGGTCTCAATCCAGTAGTTCTACAAAAATTGGCGGGCTGCGAGTTCGACATTTTTCCATTAAGAGCTTAAGAAATTTTCATTTACAAAAATTTCCCCTTAAGGCATTTATTCTTAAAAATCTAGTAACAATAATAAAGATTCAAGATAATTTGCAAATTGATGACAAATTATTAT
>BMAO01004195.1:0-29752 GCA_019973975.1 Trichonephila clavata
GTTTCCATTACATTGAATGCATATCGCGGCAATTTGCGACGTCTTTTGGTTTGAGGTAAATAAATGTTCGAGAAAAAAACGTTGGTACAAAAAAATAAACATAAACATTATGTAATGAATTAATTTAATTTAGGATTACTGGAGAAAGATAAAATAGGCGGAAAATTTCAATCGAAATGCTACTCGTTTCTTCAGATCAGTCGACTAGTCTTAAGTTATCGTCAAAACTATAAGGAATTTTAACGACTATTTAGCAGAAAAATAAGTAGCATACAGAAGTCAAATATAATTTTTTCATCTTCGCTTAATTGAGAAAAATAAATTTAGCTTAAAGTTAAAGAAAAAAAACACGATGTAAAATTTAAGAAAAATCGTAAGCATCCCGAGATAATGCTATCCGAGAATGTTGACAAAACTACAAAACAAAATTTAGGTTGTTAAAAGAATAATTTTTAAAAAATTGATTTATTCGAAAATAATCCTTATTACGTATCAAAGAACAAAAAAAGTGGATAAATATGGCAATAAATAAACATAACTATAGTAAAAATATATTATAATGCTGAAAAAAATGTGTGTAAAGAATTAATTTTCTCATTTAGAGAGAGAGAGAGACATTATATGACGTCATAACACCAAAAAATCACTTCAAAATTTAAATTTTAAAAATTTAGAGAGAATTTCCCGTCCGGATTCAATTGCAACATTATGTCAAAATTTTAGAGGATTTGGTCCAGTACTTTTGGAAATTTGCGGCTTTGAACAAACACACATTACATTTTTATTTATATAGATTATTCTGTAAATAGATTTATCTAGAAAGTTTAATAAAAAAGAATAAAAAAGGAAGTCAAACAACAGCTTCTTACAAATGATTCTTTAGTTAACAGCTTGATAAATATATTAATAAACAACAAATTCTCATCATACAGTATTTACTACACATTTTCAGTTTCTTATTTAAAGCTTTTCAAACCATGTAGTGCTGTGAATGACAGTTAATTGTGGTTTCATTAATCCAGGAAACAAATTTAGTTAGCTCTGCATATTGGTTGATGCCTTGCTTACAGTGAGATCTTTTTACCAGCCCCGATGAGGTGGTGGATTCTTGACGCAGGATCTACTGCAACAATGGGAGAGCCTATGTCACCAATGCATGTATGTACCCTGAAAAATTTCATGATTATTACTCAAAACGTAAAAGTGATTGTACAAGAAATTCGTTGATTTTCTATATGTGACAAAATTATTTAAATTCATAAAGTTGGATCGAAATTAAAGTATAATCAAAGTACCAATTATATTATGTATTAAACGTACTCGTTGGAAGTTATTGAGAAACACTTAATCCAGCGATACTCAACCTGCGCCCACGGACCATATGTGGCCCACCAGGCATTTCTGAGTGACCTGCTCATAGCCAAGTACATTAAAAAATTCAATTATCTTAGAACATTGTATTAAAAATGTAGCGAGAAATTTTATCAATCAAGCAATCAGCAATTTTGCTGTCGATGTTGCACGGGTACAAATTGTAAGATTTGTTTCCCCTTTTGTAACTGTAACTGTTGGTAATAATAAAAAACAGTGAACTGAACTGGAGTAAGGAGTATTTTATGGGTAAAACTTAATTTTAATTGTAAACAAATAACACTGATTTCAGTTTGGAATTCAGTCAAATCTCCTCTTAACTGCCATTCTTCACTTGATATATTATTATTTGAAATAAAAATTGAGAGCGAGTTTGTCAAAAGAAAAAAAATCAAATTATTAAACGGCAATGCAGCTACGTTTGTTTGACAGTAGAATGTGTGAGCTAGGAGCTTGGTCATGGATGAAAGGAAACCGAAGCTACCCTATAACTCAGAAAAAATACATAAAACCCCTCAAAAAAATTTTTTACGTGTGTTTGATAGAGATTAATATAGTATTAAAACCAAAAATGAGTTTTAATATTTTGATCAATTTTCCACATTTTAAGTGTCTAATATTGCCTTAGTCCAAGATGTTTTTCCCATTAATCCTCAACTTTATTCAATCGTAACAACCTGCATTCAGATAGCTCAACCATAAAGAAAGAATAAAGGAAATTCCAATAAAGATAAAGATAAGACAGAGATAAATTCTTTCGCAAGAAAATGAAACCTCTCTATCTCGAGATATCGAAATATTGTAAGACATCAAATATTTACAAATTTCTTTGCTGCAATACACAAACAATGTATTTGATATCTGGATAAGAGTTTCAGATTGTTACTGTGTATGCTCGTGTTTCTGAGTCGGAAATTTTATTTTTAGAGAACATGGATAAGGCTATGTAATCTGATAAGGGACTGTGGTTATTTCTAGAAAGAAACATCAGTTCTTTTGGCTCATTCGGCAGATAAAGCGAAGGTCAGTGCGAGGTTAATTTCTTGATATTATAAAAACTCTAGCACGCAACCTAATATTCTAAAAAAAACAATATTCTCTGTTATAAATCTAATAACTCATTTTTAAAGGTAAAAAGTGTAATGGGCAATTTACATATTTAATAGTACAGCTACAGAGCAACAAAAAATGTATTCGTTTGTAGATATCTTTGGAAAATATCCGTATGTCGTGTTAATCATTTCTTGTGACACATTAATCAAATACCAAAACTTATTTTTGAAGTGATAACTTTTTTAGGCGCGTTTTGCTGAAGTGGGAATTTAAATGAAGTGTCAGGTTCGGGTGTGTGACGTTCAGTTGGCTTTTTTCGGCCTAATCAGAAATCGTGCTTGAGTTTTGAATTGGAAAACTTTTAAGGCGAGTGTTTTTTTTTCTTCTTCTAAACAAAAATTTTATGCACACTTTTTTTCTAAATTTTATTTTCTGTATTTAAATATTGTTGTAGGAGCAGCTCACTTTCAATTGACTCCAGCGAGTGAACGAGAGAAGAGTAAGCGAAAATAATTAGAGAGAAAAAATTATTCTCTTGTAGGAGATCAATGATGAGAAGAAACGAAACATGGAACCTGTTTTTTTTCCATTCAGTAGAAAGAGCATTTAAGCACAAAAATGTACCAAAAGAATTAAAAATACGAAATTTTAATCAAGTTAATTGGCGAGAAAGTTGCCAATATTTTGGTTTATATTAGCGATGGCCATTAAGAGAGAGATTACAAGAAAATAAAAGCATTAATTATGAAAAAGTACGAACCCTCTTCTTTTGTTTGCTTAAAGAATTTTAAGAAAAGTAAACGAGCTCTCAGGCCATGAGTTTTCCTAGCTTTACTTAGAGTATACGGCATTATATAAGTTGTATAAATAGTACTTGGGTATTACCGCAATGGGATTGGCAACATTATATGAAAGGATGGTCGCCAATTCAGTGAATTCATGGGAAATTAGAGTTGCCAACATGGCGAGTTATCTTGAACATTTCCATTGTTTCGAAGTATGTCAGTACGATATGCACATGTATTTTTTTAAGTATAATGTACATTTGAATATTTTGGTATTTACGTATTATTGCAACCTATTGATGGCATTATATGAAACGGAGCACCTGGTTGCCAATTCTGCACGAACGACGCACAGGAAATCGGGATTGCCAACTTGGCGAGTCATTAATAGAGTTGGCGATTGTTGCGATAATACGTACCATATTTTTTAATAATTAGACTAATTGATATTTAAATTTTATATACTCATATATGTAAGAGAGAGGGTGGTGTCTAGGGTATGTTGAATAAAAGAGACGTTTAAGGAGATTTAATGACAAATCGACAGGGTTGTTAAACCTGACTAGGCGCGCACTGCTGGGAAAAGTAAGTGTACTACTTCTCCGCTTACATCCGGGGTTACAGAGAGTGGCGCTGGTGTCGCCTGAGCGTATACAACATATATAAATTTATAAGAATGCACAAATATTTAAACATTTCCCTTGACAAAAAAAATGGTGAAATAAACAAATACACTAATGAATGGGTACAAGAAAAAGAACTACTCAACGCCCGCATGCAAAAATATCATAAACGAAAGCGTAGTACATCCGAACAATCTAACTCTCTTGCCCAGAATAAATCAGAAGTTTTCATTTCTATTGTGTGATCATATAAGCACATATGCCTTTTTTTTTTTTTTTTCCCCCCAAGATTTGCGTTGTGAGAATTAAATGAAGAACTATTCTTTTTATCGAGAATTTACTAATATGATTTAATTACAAAGCTCTGAAAGGAGATTTAAAGAGTTTGAAATCTTAAAGTCAACAAAGAGTTGCACATAGTGATTATATGAAATCCAAGTTAAAATCTTGAGTCCTGATAAATACATCAAGTGGAATTTTTCTAAGATAAGTTTCATCAGCTTTCTTTACAGGTAAATTTATTGCGAAGTAAGAAACACTTTCTTTTTTTTTTTCAAATCCGTATGCCCAGAGTGATAAAGAATAGAGATAAACAGCAAATCGGCATACCCGAGCTCAATCGAGTACAAATCAATGTGCCCTTGCTAAGCAAACTGTGTCAAACTACAATTAAACACAAAAGATCAAGACGCTTAAGTTAAAAAATTCTGTTCAGGAATGAGAATGCAAAATTCCATTCAGATAAGAAGACATTATAGAACACATTTGCTATCAGTATTAGAATAGACTGTGTCACGCGGCTTACAGCTTAAATCTTGCCTTTCCAGATTCTTCCTTTTTCCTACGTTTGTGCAAGCACTATCGGAATGTTACTTCGGAATTAAAAGATGAGGTGCAATAATCTGAAAAGAATTTTTTGAAATTACTAGGTGCTTATTAACACGCTTTTATAAGTTTCACTTGCATGCAACAGAATCTTGGAACTCGATTTTTACTCACTTTAAAAAGTCAGTTTTAATTCGAAATTTTGCACACTTGTCAAGGACCGATGGCAATACAATAATTTCATAATTTGTTCCATTGTCCTTTTCAGGATCGTCAGGAATAAGGATAATCAGATTTAGCGACAATTCCATATACCACTTCCAGATTTGGCGACTTATTGCATAGACTATTTTCAAATTTGGCGACTAATTCCATATACCATTTTCAGATTTGGCAACTAATTTCATACATCATTCCCAGATTTGGCGACTAATTTCAGATTTAGCGACTAAAAGAATAAGGTGTAACCCTAAAGCGAGTGTTTTGAATTTGAAGCTAATTATAAGTATAAGATACACTTGTGGTTAATAGAAATAAAACAAACAAAAAAGTGTTCTGTATCTGAGAAAGTGGAGGGTGGGTGTGTGTTAGCAATTTCTTACCATAATATAAACATTTTTCTGAAAATGAAAATTAAAAAAAAGGCTCGTGTATGTGAAAAAAATAATTTATGTTCTAACTGCTAAATATTTTTTATTTTTATAACGCAATACGTTTAGAAGTGATGATACGAATTAACATTAGAGCAATACGTTTAAAAGGGGGGAAAACGATTGATACCTAACACTACCATGTCTTTATTAACTCGCTATCTTTAATGTCTGTCCGGGTGGAATTTTGTAATTGATTTTAAACAGTGTGACTTTCCGATGAGCCAGAGACTTGAAATTCGGACCATAGCTCAGAAGTAGATGACAATGCATGAAAATGTGGGGGAAAAAAGAAAAAACGAAAAGGAGAAATTTTATACTTTTTTAGTCCGTTATAAAACATGGTACATTAAATTTTTTTTATTCGAACTTTTTCTTCTCAACATACTTTTATTTGTTTCACCTGTTCTATAGAGACGGTATCTTATTTTACGATACGGGACTGATCCGAGGCCCGTAAGCGGAGAGAATAAATATACTTCAGACCCGTTAATTAATATCCATTGAAGAGCAAGACTAATTCCACAGCCACGTAATTCCAGCTTCAAATATCAAACACAAGGATAAATTCAACAATGAATAAATGATAGTTTAAAAAACTAAAAAACACGCTTTTAAAAAAATAAGTAACAAAGTAAAAAATAAATTATAGTTTTAAAAAAAACTAAAAACACGCTCTTATACTAAATCGAACTAAAAAGTAAAAAAAAAATTTTTAATATAAGAATAAAATGATTAACGAGAAAATTATTGTAATTGGGGTAAACGCGTGTGGTGTTCTATAAATGTATCTCAATTGCTATAATTTCTAACTTCTATTCCGAAAAGCTGAATTAGTGTAAAAATGTAGTACAAAGCACCCCACGCTTTTACTACAGTGACATTAATTTTCTAGTTAATCATTTTATTCTTATATTAAGAATTATTTTTTTACTTTTTAGTTCGATTCAGTATAAAAGCGTGTTTTTTTTTTTAGTTTTTTTTTTTTTTTTTAAAGTATAATTTTTTTTTAACAAGAAGTTTTTTTAAAAATTGATTTCATGATGTGACAGATGGTAAAAAATTTCGTCAGACTATGGGGGAAAATAGTCAAAAGACTACTTCTTGTTATGTCATTCAGCTTATCCGTTCGCAATACAGCTTCCTGGTGAAAATAATTATGAAATCTGTTATCGGAATATCTTCCCATTTGCAATATTCGACTAATTCTAGCTATTCCATGCAACAAGTATTTTCCTGTCGGTATGCCACCCTATGTTATAAAAGTAAGATAATAGTAATTGCACCACAAAAATTGGTCAAGTTCATTAGTCAAATTATTCCTTAAAAATTCTAAATCATAATAAATGCACATATCAAAAATAAAAGTTCTTCAGATATGCTACTGATTTTACGATACATCTTTCGTAAAAAGCAAAATAAATTAGTTGGGGTTTATTAGAATTTTTACCTCTAAGTTTTCTTGGAATATATTGTGCCAGACTCAAAATGGAAAAAAGACATATAAAAACATATTTAAGCCTAAATATACGTATGTACATCAGATAAAATGTTACCTTTTTATTAATTATACTTTATTACCTGAAATACTAATTACTTTGGTTTTATTTACCTTTTCATTGCAAATGACAATGAGCACTGTAGGCGTTTATAAATAAATCTGAAAGTCCGATATTTACTCCCTTTTTTAAGAATTTTCCTATGTTTACTTATTTTTTGTTCGGAATTCCTCGGCAAAAAATGAGTAAATATATCGAAAAATTCTTAAATTTTTAATAAAAATGCTTAGTTATATGGTGCATTTCAATGCTTACCCATGACCCCCGGCGCAAAAGACTGCTGTATCATCGGCTTTCTTACTGAAACGTCTACATACACTTTCCTCTTCTAGTGTTGCACTAATGTTCGAAACTTCTGAAATGTACTGAGCTTCCAGTGATTTCCCATTCGTTATCTTTGAAGGTGGTTGGCCCCAACCAGCAATTGATGCATTGACGTTTAAGTCCAGATGAAGCTGAATATTCCTTTCTGTAAAATGACGATTAAACATGGGATTCTTTTTCGCTTATTATTTATCAGAGCACATGTAAAAAACAGCAAATGTAGTATCACATTAACGAAAAAGAATATCACCTTTAGACTGTTTAAAATTAATTTAAAAAAATGAGAAGAGAAATAGTTTCATTTGTAAAAACTATGTTTCAATCTATTAATTCATTAATTTATGATAAGAAGTATATCGGATTATTGCTAAGACTGAATTGAGATTATTAGCTGAACTTATCTTTAATTACAAATGTATAATTTTTTTAAATGTATCGAAAAAAAATTCATTTTCATATGTGAGTCTTTTAATAAAATATTTATTCAAGATGATAAGGAAAAAAGCAACCAGTTCAATTTTTTCGTTGTTCTTTCGTTACAACGGGGGGAAAAACGTGGCAATCTAATGAAAATCAGATTTAAAATATTTCACTTTTTAATTAACACTCGTGTGTAAAATTGAGAAAATTTTCAAATGATGTCTATATTTTCAAAAAGTATTGAATCAAACTACTAATTATGCATATATTTAGAGTCAAATAGTCAAGCGTTTCACTTAATTTCTCAGGAGCTGTGGCAGTAGAGGACGAAATCATACGAAAGATTGTCGTTGATTTGTGTGCTCGTACTTCTGTATGACATTCACCATGTTTTCTCTCAAGAGATGGGTACATTTTATAAGGTATCAGGTAAAATGAGAGGTCACAAAAGCATATCAATGAAGGAATCAGATGGAGCATTGTTGATAGGTCGTTCATAAATACAGGTGATTGCAGAGCTTACTGTATTGATACTGAGTCTAGTATCATTTACAATTTGTGAAAAGAGTTTTCAGGATACTGGATCTATAACGAGAAGACTTAGACAAGGTGGAACAAGTTTCATAACTATTGTGGCAATTTCAGCGTAGTGATACAGGACTTCTACAGCTTCATAGCTCTCACATTACCTGTGTGCTGCCACTGGAACCCGAGCCTCACAGTTTACAGTTGCCAGGAGGCTTCACAAGAGAGGACTGTGTTCCAGATGATCCATTGAGTGGGTTCCATTCCCTGAAGCACACAAGATAGTGTGTTTAGTAGGGTACAGACCACCATGGTACCATGCGTTTTGTAAAAGGGTTGAGATTCAGCCAGAACACGTATTATAGATATGCTTGAAAATAAAGAAAGCCTGGGACATGGTACCATCCTTCCTTGATCAGGAAAAATTACCATTACGGTTACGGAGTTGTAATGAATTGGGCAGGCAAATTATGTTGAGCAGCCTCCCAACTCTGCATGTGTTTGACAAAAGTTCTTCGCCAGCTGAGAAGTATTGAGAAAACTTAGAGTCCTGTGTTCAAATTTAAAGGACCGCAGTTGGTTCTGCGTTCCTATTATAAACGAAAACATTTTTTCATAGGATTCAGCTGGTCGATGATTACCTTGAAGTTCACCGCATGGGTTAATCAACCAACTTTAACCTTATAGAGAATGTTTGAGACACTATTGAAAGAGCCATTTCTCTAGCCCCCCTCTGAGAATCATTTTGAGACTAAAGATTTCAAGATTGGGATCGACTACCTCAGAGGTACACATCAATTGTTTTCTGTCCAGAATGCAATCGCGCGTATGCGACCGGCATGGCTATGAGAAATGCTGTACTATCAGAAACGCAGGGAGTTTATTCCCTGCGTTTCATTTAGACATTTTATTGACCAAGACTCTGGTCATCACAATATCTTATGTGATGTCAGTCAAATTGAAATTTGCATCCCTAAAAATAAGCAGAACTTTTACATGTACCTGATAATTCTGAATACAAAAAGAATTAAGAACTTCCAGATTTATCGTAAGTACAGTTTTCTTTCCAGAACATTTAGATAGGAGCTTCTCCCCTGAAAAGAGTTCCATGTCTTCAGAAGAATATTGAAAAACATATGTTGTTTTCCTTGCAAGCAACATCCTCCTTGTGAAAAAATTGAATTTTACCCAGGCAAAGCTCCCTTCTCAGCAAAAACTTAAGAAATAAGATTATAGCAATCTTAGAAGATGGGACCACGGTTACCATATTGGTAACTTTATCGTCCTTATAGACAAATTTGGCGGCAAATTTTAGCGTTCAGGAACCATCGATAAGTCTGTGGAATCGACCCTTCTGGAAATTTCCATGAGGCTATATAAGGGAACTTTGAAAGCTTGATTCAGGGAGCCGATTCAGAACCTGTTTGTGCAATGACTGCGATAAGACAGAGAGGCTTTTATTTGTCTGAATTCGGAACTGTATAAAGTGCCCTTCCATAAACTCTGTAAAACTTGCGTATAACGAGTACGATTTGCATTATTGTAAATAATCTCTTATAATACTTTTTGTGCATATACGTCTATTTCTCTTCATGTAGTCATTTGTTTATCCTTGTTCATTAATAAATCTATTGATGATGAGGATATCATGTTCATGACGGGACACAATCAGACAATGCCAAAGGCCTAGATGACTGTTCTGGCAACCTGTTCAATATTATCCATTTAGAGGTTTGTTGATGAAAACAAGAGCCCTATTTCTTCTAAGACAGTAAGAATAGCCAGTCAATTAAAAATATGAGCAGGTGTTAGCACTGTATATAAACCGTTATCACAATTCTTATAAGTTCTTCTGTGATCCCTATCAATCTTTATTCCTCTGCAATGACCTATTCTCAATCGAGTGATAGTGTTTGTTATAAGGTGGTCTCCACTTATATTACAGAGTTGATGCTTTTCAGGAATTGACTTCTCTCTTAATTTGAAATTTGAAACAGCATTTGCATCTACTAAGGTAACGTTGAGAAAGTTGTCATTATTGAGATTTCTAGCCTCTTTCGCCGGTTTATCCGCATTTTTATTGCCTCTAATGGCAACATGTGCAGGCAAACCATTGGATAAAGCATATTTTGTTTAATTTCTCTAATCTAAACGAGCCAGAGCGAAAATAAATCTGTTATCATTCAAATAATTGAAGTCGTCGACCGTTTTTTCTCCAAGCAAATTTGGAACAATACGTATCACAATTTGAGTACCATTATTGCGCAGATAGAAAAAATACATGCATACATTTAATGAAAATGATATACCGAAAAAAAAATTTCTATCTGTAACAGTGATACTTTAAGGTATCCACTGGACTTTAAGGAACACGTTCCGAGGATACTTTAAGGAACACGTTCGGAGTACTTTTTTACAAAATAGCATACTAAATTATTATAAATGCTCTTTTAGAACTCATTACCAATAAATAATACTATTTAACTATCAAAATTTAAAATAAATTATCTAAATTTTACAAAAATCACAATTATAAGTGAAATTTTAGCAATATTTTTGAAAACCTTCAAAGCAGTTAGAAAAAAAAGTAAAAAACATGTATTAGTAAAAGTATTACGAAAACAATTTAGATACATTTATCTAGAAAATGTAATAAAATTTTAATTTTTTATTAAAATTTGAAAATTTTAGAGATGATTGAGTAAACATTATAAGAAATATTACATTTTTATTAGACCATTATTTAAATAATAAGCCATAACTCAAAAAATATACGAAATATTTTTGTACATTCTCTAGAAAATAACGTAAATATCAGGTTTAAAAAGTTTTATAGAAATACATTCGTAATATTTTGAGTTATCAGACTCGCCATGATAGATTTTGAGCAATTTAAATGCCTGCCCACTTCTGGTAGATCAAAAACCCACTTCCGGTTTTTCTAACTTTATAAAATGGATTGTAACTTGGCCTCTAGGTAGTGTAGAAACAAAATAAAGTATGTTTCGTAAAGTCAAAAGATAGCTCTATTCAATAAAATTAAAAACAAAAATATCTGTCTTGACTGAATTTGGTCATTTTCAACGTGTTCGGATACCTTAAACTGCGGTACGAATATTTCTAAAGACACGGGAAGTTTTTTACAGGGAGACACTTCTCATCATGTCTGTACTTCTGTCTTCAGGGAGCTATGAATTACAAATAAAATACTACTGTATCCATAAACGTGCTTATCCAAATAACACAACATAAATAAAAAAAAGTCGTGAGATGTGTAGAGTTATATAAATTTACAATATCAGAGATAGAGCTTGTGAGTACTGAAACGAAAAACTTTTCTTGAAATATATTTATAAGCTATACGTAAATATTATTACCTAGTGGAGGCAAACAAGCAGGTCTGAATCTTTTTTTGGGTGCTTTGACGTTCAATTTAATAAGAGCCAAATTATTTTCAAGTGTGTCTATTGGTTGGAAATCGGGGTGGATAACGATACTTTCGGCGTAAAAATTATGTTGGTTTCTCTCTTCATTCATTAGATCTCTTTCACCTAATGACACAAATACCTCCTAAAATATAAAACATTAATATTATGAGTATATTATATACTATTATTAGTGATATTATCCCTTACAAAATCTTAATTAAGGGGATACAATACGATTCAATTGACAAAAATTGGTCAAAAGATTAAGTTTAATTATTTAGCTTAAATTATTTTTATATACTTTTCTGTAACCTGACAAAATTTGAAAGCTCTAAACTTAAAAACCACAGAATTATGTTAGCTGTTGCGTTCGTTTTTATTCACATCTCTATGGCAAACCAAAACTTTAAGCTTACATATCTCGGGAAAATAAAATAACTAGTTTGTCTTCATTTAAAATGCTAAGGTTTTTTTTTCTGTTGTGCCTAATGCTTTAATTTTTTTTACCTATTGCTAATAGTACATGTAACAAAAGTTGGTATGCATTTTTGAATCAAAGCAATACTTAATTTTTTAAAAATAATTGAACTCAGAATTTGTACATTTTTTAAGGAATTTTCAATAAGCATTCATAAAAAGAAGTATTGTACGAATACCAATCATTTATCGCAAAACTCATACCAACTTTTGTTATGGATAGTTTGATGTACTTGTAAATCAAATTTCATGCGTGTATGTAAACTTTGTAGGAGGAGTAGCATTTTAAATTCACTTCACAAATTTTAAGTTTTTTCCTTAAAAAATTAAATGGCTAGCTTTTTATGAAATTTTGAGCACAAAATCTGTTTTACATAGTATACACACATAGGAGGCAACCAAAAAATTTTGAAAATCCTTAAATTAAAAATTTTTTGCTTAAATCGTACCATGCCCCTTTAAGTAAAAAATTTTTGAAGACTAAAATTTTCCTATATTTTAGAGCTAAATATTAACACAGATCTGTTAATAAGCAATTGTAATTCTGAAAACCTCAAAATTCTACTTGTTTTTAAGTAATGTATTGTTTTTAAAAGAAAAATTTTATATATGAAGACAAACATGGAATTTTTTGCCATTAACAAATTAAAAATGCTTGTGAGAAAGCATATCAAATTATGAATTTGAATTCTCTTTCTAAATCATGAGACAATCTATAAAAACTTCATAACTTTTGAAATACGGGCAAAATAATTGTTATTAAGTCTTATCTTACTTTATTTAAGCGTTATATTAGGCAACAGAATTTTGGGTTCGCCCGTATCACGTGATACCTAACGACACACTTTCCTATGTCATTTTCATTAAGTATGGAACACCAGATGGAAAGTAATGCCTTGTAAGTTGCTATATTGCGGGGTTAAGTTATTTTCCTTTTAAAACCATAAAACATAAATTAAAGTTTCATCTCTTATATCAGATAAATAAAAATTAATATTAGTTATTTACGTTAATCTTACAACTGTTCATTATTTTAATTATTTTTTTCCATTTCTTCCATTGTAAAATGAGCTCATTTTTCAAGCAGGTCAGGCCGAAGTTTTCATTGGGGTTGATCTGTATTATTCACTACATTTCTCATATTCTTGGTAAACCATTCAAAAGCAATACATTTTTAAGTATTTTAACAAAACATTAATACAGGACATTTGTCACGGCCCAGAATAATAATGCACATCTCATATAACAAAGACAACTTTTATTTGTTTTCAATTTAAAAAATATATTGTCATTGAATCTACTTATATATACACTCATGTCAATAAATTAAGGCTAATTCAGAATCACACAGAAATTGAACTTTAAAATAAAAATTTCACCTGTAGAATTATCACACACATCTTGAAGCAGAATATGCAAATTACAGGAAACCACCAGGTGGCGCGAATAGTACGTCACAATGACGAGAGTGTAAGAGAGGGGTATATAAGGAATGGTGGCAAAGAAGTAAAATTGTTCACAAGTGCTTTAAAAGCCTTTCAGTGCAATAACCGCATAGTTATGGCACAAAGGAAGCATTTGGATGATTTTTTACGTGGTAGAATTATCGGACGACTGGAATGTGGACGTACCCAGCTAGAAGTATCCGAGGAACTTGGAATCGCCCAGAGTCTCATTCTCCAGGCTTTGGCAACGATTCGAAGATGATGGTAATGGGAGTAGATGTTACAGCACAGGTCGCCCCCGAGTTACAACGCCGAATGAGGACCGGTATTTGGCAGTTACTGCCAAAAGAAACAGACGGAGCACAGCATCAGACCTATCTCGTCAGCTCTCTTCAGCTACAAGTACGACAGTTTCAAGGCAGACCGTGCACAGACGCTTAGGGCACATTGGTCTATATGCTCTTAGGCCTGTCAGATATGTTCCCCTTACGCAACTCACTGTCGCCTGCGATTAACCTGGAGTAGAGAGCATGCATTGTGGATACTGCAACAGTGGTCTTGTGTGATGTTTTCCGACGAGTCCAGGTTTAGTTTGCAGTCTGATTCTCGCCGGACTTTCATATGGAGAGCGCCAGGTACCCGTTACCACAAGAGAACATCATTAAACGACACCGTTACGGTGGTGCAGGATGGCTCGTTTGGGGAGGAATTATTCTTAGTTCCAGAACTGACCTGCATGTGTTCAGAGTGTAACTATGACAGGCCACATCTATCGGGATGTCGTTCTGGAACAACATGTACGTTTGTTTCGGGGCGCCATGGGTGCTGAATTTCTGTTTATGGATGACAACACTCGTCCTCACCGCGTAAACATTGTTGACGAATGCCTTCAATCGGAGAATATCACCCGTATGGATTGGCCAGCATAATCACCGGACTTGAATTCAATAGTGCATGTGTGGGATATGCTTGGCCGACAAATTGCAGCCCGTCAACCCCTCCACCTGTCTACCGAAACTTCGGAGGGTATTGCTTGATGAGTTGTGTAATATTCCCCAAGATCAGATTGATAATTTGATACTCAGCATGCGCAGGCGTTGTAATTGCATCGTCCGGGAGACATACTCCGTATTAACCATCATACTAACATGTTATACTGCTTTTTGTAAATAGGTTCTTTTTTGAAATTTGCTCCAGGGAGTAAAAATCGCAATTTTATTAATTATGTCAAACATATAGCATCTTTTTTGCTCTTTACCTTTTGTTTAATAAATAGACTTTACAATAAGTCAAATTTGTTTTGCTTCTGTCTCTTTCTTTGCCTGAACTTCATTATCCTTAATTATGGACATGAGTGTATATCACTTGTTCTATGTGTGTCCGTAATTAAGGAAAATTGTGATACGAATGTTGCCAAATTATTTCGTACTTTAATTTTTATACGATGAAAATATGAATATACAGGAAGTCCCAAAAGGGGTAGGGATGAAAATGATTCCAATTTCCAAAATTCCAATCCCTCGGTTAAGGGATGGTTAAGTTCCTAAAATATTTTTGAAAATGCGGAAAATTGACACATTACATCGTCAGTAACTATGACCACAAATTCCACAGTGATTTTTTCACTAACGTGAACTTACATAGCCATCCAATTATACACCATCACTAATCGAACAAAAATATTTGCTCAATAACAATTATTGCCACAATAACGAATTATGAATTTTCTTAATAATTGTCCCGGATAGAAAAATAGCAACAGTCATCTTTTGAAATAAACTGCTTAGGGTAGTTAGTAGGATACGTTTTCTTTTTCTGGACAGTCAGAGTTAAGTGTCAGTTACTTAAGCCACCACTTAAAATATCCGACTACCTAAAAATTGTGAATTTTGCCAAAACTGCACAATTTTTTTTATTATTTTATTTTATAAGCCATCTTATTAGCTTTATAAAAATACCAAGTTTATTGTTTTCCGCTTACTAGAACAAAAACTACAAGTGTTTTAGTAAAAGCAGATGCCATTACTTTAAGCAAGATGTCATACTTTACAATGCGTTTTACTCGAAATGTTTTTTTTTTTTTTTTTTTTTTTTTTGAAAATGCTCAAAAACGGGGACAGCGATTGCTATAAACGTTTTGAAAATAATTCCCTGAAATTTCTGTGTATGTTCTGTATAATAGTAGAAGTGTTTTAATCTTCAGATTTAACAATCACTGTTTAATTACAAAATTTACAGTCCCTTATGTTAATATAATCACTGTTTTTTAAGCAATTTCATATAATAACTAAGAAAAAGTACTCTAGTTTTTGAAAAATTAAAATATGTCTTATCCTGAAGATCATTTCATAAATTAATGACACAGCAACACATCAAAAGTAAAAATATTTTTTGTAAATTTTTACTCATTTTTTCCCATTTTAGTAATAATAAATTCTTTTTATCTTCTTAATTTTTGCATATTTTTCTTAAAATATACGAAGCAAATCTAAAAACATCAAAAAAAATCCCCATATCTTCATTTTTTTTTAAAAAAATGTTGTCTCAAGTAGTCGGATACCTTAAGGTTCGACTACGTTCGGAACCATGATTTTGAAAATGCGGATAAATGAGTAAATTTTCTGAGATATTAGTGTCACTTGAATTAGAATAAACATATAAAATTGTGTCTTAATATTATTACTACAATAAAAAATTACATAGATGCAATGTTTTGCAAAAATGTACAAAGAATGACATATTTTCAAAACATTCTCCTTTTATAGAAAATGCTCCTAAATTAATATTATTCTGCCTACGTATAGGCAATACTTCTCTACAGAGCCTGAACTAGGATTTTTCAGAGTTACGGTCAATTAAAGTAATAACCGAGGTTTCTCTGTTGTTAATTTTTTTGTTCTGATGTATTAAAATATGAATATAATAAACCACTTCTAAATAATATATATCAAAAATCCTCTAGTTCAGACTCTGTATAGAAGTCTCAGTTATTTATAGGCAATATGCTTTTATTATAGAAGCCTTTTCCATAAACGTAGAATCTTTTGAAAATATGTCCTTCTTTCCGCATTTTTTGCCAAAAATTTGCAGTTAAATAATTTTTTTCTTGTAATAATATTCTCAAAACATAAGTACCAGTTGTATGCATAAGTTTTTCTGGTAAAGAAAACACCTAATTTTCAAGGAAAAGTAATTTTTCTTATTTCAAAATATTAGGCCATCGTATTCTACACATTTCGCCGATCTTTCAGGTAATTTATGAAAACCATGCTGGAAAAATTGCTTGTCTTTTGCGGCAAACCATTTTTCGAACTATTTTCCAACTTCTTCGAAATTGTTGAAGCACTGCTTAGCGAACGTGGGCCTTATTGATGCGAATAAGGGATAGTCAGATGGTGCCAGGTCTGAAGAGGAATATGGGTGTGAAAGGATGTCCCATCCAAGTGATTTCAAGCTGTCTCTCACTGGTTTTGCTGTGTGAGATGGCGCATTGTCATTTAACAAAATCACTTTGCCTTGTCTTTTGGCCCATTCCGGTCGTTTTTCAATAAATGCGTGATTTAAATTAATTATTTGTTTGCGATAGCGTTGAGAATTAATGGTCTCGCCGGGCTTCAAGAGTTCATAATACAGAATACCTCTCTGGTCCCACCAGACACAAAGCATGGTATTTTTACCGAAACAATTTGGTCTTGGTGTTGAACCGGCTTTGCCAGGAGAAAGCCGCAATTTTTTCCGCTTCGGGTTTTCAAAATAAATCCATTTTTCGTCACCGGTCACAATTCAATACAATACATTGCTGTTGAGTGTGAGTTGGGTCATCATCCAATAACTCCTGCAATTACTCGTTTTCGCAACTTGGTGGTCTACCAGAGCGCTCACTGTCTTTCAGATTGAAATCATCACTTTTGAACAGTCGAAACCATGTCTCACGTGTTCTAATCAATGGAGCGTGTTCACCATATATTTCTACCTGCAAACGATGACTTTCAACAGCCTTTTACTTTTGATGAAATAAGAAAAGCAATGCGTGCCGTAAATGTTCTTTTTCAGGCACAAAACTCGACATGATCACTGAACGATAGAACAAAGATGCCAGTTTTGGGCACACTCAACTTCTATGTGTTTGTAGTTTAATGTCAAAGAACAAAATGTCGTATGTGTCAAATTAATACGTCGTGTACTTTTCGCTGGTAACTATCTCTTAGTTAAACCGGAAAATACTTATGCATACACCTGGTATATTCTAATTCTTATACAGAAAAATAAAATAAAATAATAAGAGACAAAATTGTAATTCCTACAAGGCTAAGAAAGAATGATGTTGGATTTTAAGAAAGCATATCAAGAAAATAAATGGTATGAAAGAATATTGTACTAAAATTCGATAAAAACAGACAATACAAAAAAAAAGGTGTGGAGCCATTAAAATTCAAACTGTCGAAAGAGTCTTTGGACTAAAATGGAGACCTATTATGATTTCTAAAGCTGTCGCTGAAATAGGCCTGTGAACGGACCTATTTCACGAACGGAATAACCACAGATATTTATCTGATTGTAAGAAACAAGTCAGATTTTTCTATGAAACGTTCACATATCCTCTAAACCAGTGCCAGTTTATCAATTGGGTGCTTGGGCGGGCCCCCGGAGCCCGGAATGACTCGGAAGGGCCCGGATAAGCTGGACATACCAGATTTTTTGGTTATAAATTTCGATCTACCAGTGACAAAAGAGCCCGTAGATCCTCTGCGCCCAGGGTCCCGAATTGGGCTTAAATCGGCACGGCTCTAAACACCCCGACAAATTTTAAGAAAGCAGCATTTCCAACCAACCGAGTCAAAATCACCATTCATCAATGAGACATAGGGGGAATTTCATGTATCCTTCTGCAAGAAGGGGGAGGGGGGTCTTACGTTTACTTCTTCTCTTTCCAAATGTGCTATGCTAATACTTCTAATTACTCGCAAATAAATTAATTTTAAAATTTCAAAGTATAAGAATTTGCCCGGGCGTTGCAAGGGCTCTTACCGAGTACATCATTTTATATTCCCATGGAAATTTCCCCTTTCTCTCTTGACGCCAGCCATTCTAGGAGAGTGATTTCTATATTTATGTCATCAAAACTCCCTTTTTTCCGAAATTTCTTCCTCTTCTTTCCCTTGTCAGGAATGTTTCTTTTCCTTCATTTAGCTCGGTTGTGTACGGGCTTTTCGAGTATAAAACTCTTTTTACTCCTTTTTTTCCTCAGGGATAAGATTAAATTTCTATTTTCGACTAATAATTTACAAAACTAATCAAATTTTATCTAATAGAAAGCAACCATTGAATGATGTTATTATTAAATCTTTAGTAATGAATTATAGAAAACAATACTGCCTTAGTGTTTTTTTAAAAAATTAATTAATATCCATATATAGCTGCATGGCCCGGCGTTCACGGGATTTTTCTTGTGTGTTACTGTTTTTGTTATTCTGTTTTTCACATACACAAGGAATTTGTTTGCCTACGAACTCTCTGAAAGTTAAGCAATACTTTATGGATCTACCTTTCCCGTACAACAGAAATTTTCGACATAATAGAAAAAACAGTATACCATATATATATTTTAATTCAGGTGATACTAAATATTTGTGTGAGTAAAAAATATTCACATACAGTCAACTCTTGATAATTCGATGTTGAAAGGTCCAATGAAAAACTTCGAATTATCAAGAGGATAGAAAAAAAGCCCCAAAAAATACACGAAAAGAAATTCTTTTCTAACACATTTAAATTTGAAACTATGTAATAAAACAACAGTTGTACATATGTATAAAATGGTTTTAAAGTATTTTTAAAAAGTACATACTATACAATACAAATATTATACAAAAGTTAAAAATCCTGTATTAAAAGAATACATGCGTATTTACATCTCTTCACAATAGAGGACCATCCTTTCTGAACACAAGTGTAGCAAGGCCACATGTTAAACGAAAGATATGGAAAGTTGATAACAGGTGCGGTTGGTCTACTGTCCTCTTGAAGAAAGAAAGCAATAAAAGTGTCTTTTCACCTGAGGAACCAGAAAACACAAAGAAAGGGTAGCAGACAGATGGTCATCAAAAGGGCTACGTTACAGGAAAGACACGTAGAGGCAATACAACGCAAAATTTGTAAATTCCAACCTGTTTGCTACAGGACTGTACATGATGGTGAGCATTCGAATTATGTCGAGAATTTTACAATATAACTTCAGATTATATCGTGAGTAGTAGTCTGGCAAACCACAGATTTTACTTCAAAATATTGAGTGCACCAAAACGTATTGTTTTAGTTCGAAATATCAAGAGTTTTTGTAGGGACTGAGCATATACTTCAAATTATTGAGAGGTTCTTAGTATCGAAGGTTTGAATTATTGAGAGTTGACTGTATATATTTCTTTCAAAATCACATTCCGAACGTAGTCAGATATTTTACGCAAACTACGTTAGTTTTAACTAAAAAAGCAAAAAAAAAAATTGTTTAATTTGTGAAAGTGAATAATAACACGGCTATATAAGGTCAAGTCAGTGAAACAATCACTTTAAAATCGGAAAATATGTGGTCCTGATATCTAATGGAATGGCGAAGGCTGTCAATTTCCCCCATTTTCAAAAATTTGCTAGTCAAGTGATATGAGATATTTTAAATTTAATTTTTTCCGAATTTAATATACCCTTCCTTCCCCGTCCGTTTGATGTTGAGATTCACAGGATGTACCAGGTATATTCAAGATTCTCAGTACAGTAATATTCCAAACTTACGCGATAGGTTGGACTAAGTGATAACCGCGTAAGTTGGGGTATAATTTCCCATATAAATATGAAGGAGGATTCGTTCTCGTTACCTTCCGTTTCGTAAGCACATGACTTACCCCAAGACCAAAGTGATCCCTTCAGTCCGGTAGAAGTTACTTGCTTATATGGATACCACCACCACAAATACATATAAATTATTTTTAATTGGGCTGGAGACGGAAGAAAATACTAATTTAGAAAAAAAAATGTGTAGTAAAATCTTTCATAACACTAAAACAAAATCGAAAGATATTTTGTTGTAAAAGGATTCATAAAATATAACAATCTAGTCAGTCGGCTCAAACGTTTCTTTTTTCTCCCCAAAAATTTCCTCGTAATATCCTAATAATATTTCCGTCCCTAGTTTTGTTGAAAAAATACGCTCTTCGTTGGAGTCGATATTTTCTTTTTCAATTAAACTAAGGTATTCTGTCAAATTCCCAACTGCCATTCGATCTTCAGAACGAACTGTCTAACGATCTAAAGACTCAAGTGCTTCAATGTCTTGCTCCTGCTCATGCATTTCTATGAGCTCATCAGTTCCTGATTGGGGGAATCCAGAACTTAATCAATCATTTTACAAATATCATCGGGCTCTGACATGATTCAGTTTAAGTTTCAGACATGAAAGAGAAAGGGGGGAAAAAAAGGACACAGCACCCAGAAATAAAACAATAACAATAATAATACTGATAACACTAGGCAACAAAAACAACTTTTTGTCTGTTTCCTAGTTTTAAATAGACTATTCTTACTAATTTTGGGTTGAAAAAAAAAACGAATATGTAAAGGTAATTTATTTATTAGCTCTTGTTTTTAAAATATACCACAGCCCATCCATCAATTTATTGATAAATTTGAAGAACAAAACATTACTAAATAATACATACAGTACAATAAGTCATGTATCTAGAAACTGTGTTCATAATCAGAAATCAGTAGTATTTTTTATTTTATTTCCTGTGAACATTTCCTTTTGAATTGCCTCTAGTATATTGAAGCCCGAGTATATATGTACATCAGTAGATTGTGAGCATTGATTCATCCCGACGACCCTGATATATACGTTTCATTGGTGTGATATCTTGATGAAACCTTTCACCGTGTTCACATCGCTTACAGTTCCACGGTTTTTAGGCAAAAAATCAAGATGGGAATGTAAAAAATGGATCTTTAAGGACATATTGTATCCTGTGTCATGAAAATTTTGTTGGAGTTCTTTCACCGTTAATAGTTCTCATCCTTTTTGCTGTCTAAAAATCCTTATACCACACTTATCTTTGAGACCTAAATATAGTTGAATTGATTTGCCTTGAGTTGTAAGACGAAAAACAATGAATATCACTTGAATTGTGGACTATTGCCTGTTCTTTGTTCTACTGATGCTCTAGGTTAGACTCAAAACACACCTGAAGAAAGGTGGCGTGGTTACACGCCTTTCATTGAAATAAAAATCGTTCCTGAGGCAAGAGCTTCCATCTACCAGCTCAAAGGAACATCAAAAAGACTGTACACAGAAAATAAAGATGAGTAAAAATACAGCTATTTATGAATAGCGAGTTCTGAATCTTGAAAACAAGAACTAATCTGAAGTTTTTATGATGATTTTCGTGTTTAGCAGACCAAAATACTTCATAATAAACTATTTTTGAGCCCGAAGCAGTTTTGTTGCCTAGTGAATAAGACGAATCGACGCAATTTTAAAACCACGTAACTTCGGGTTCGCGTAAGTCGGGATATTACTGTAATCCCAAAAGTTGAATTTCAAATATTTTAATAAAATTATGTAACTCACCTTCGTTACTTGCTCAAACTCCTTTTTAGTAACATTATTTTCGTGCTCATGATAGAAACATGATGCTGCTGTTATCACCCATTGGCTGCATATAAGAGTTCCTGAGCAAAATCTTAGATGGTTCTTGTTTTCTTTACCTGGTCGATTCACATAAATAGCTGCTAACCAGGGCCAGTTCTTCAGGAAATGTTTCTCGTGTTTAATGTACCCACATAGAGCTGGACTGATTGGCTTCGCTGAAAATTTTTTTAAGAAATTTAAAATATGGAGAGTTGATTTTTAAGTATAGAAGATGAAGCTCAATATATATATATATATATATAATATCTCTCTTGTAAAGAAACAACAATAACACTTAACTTCATTAAAACGCTTTTATAAGTTTCACTTACATGTAACGGAATCTTAGAATTCTATTTTTACGCACTTTAAAAGGTCAGATTAATTCGAAATTTTGCACACTTGTCAAGGACCGATGACAATACAATAATTTTATAATTTTGTTCCCTTTTCCTGATCAGGACATCAGGAATAACGATATCCTGATTTGGCGACTAATTCCATATACCACTTCCAGATTTGGCAACTTATTCCAGAGTTAGTGACTAAAAGATTAAGGTGCAACCCCTAAAACTAATACACACTCGTGGTTTAGAAATAAAACAAACAAAAAGTGTTCTTTATATGAGCAAGGGTAGGTTGGGTGCGTCAGCTATTTCTTACCATAATATAAATAATTGTCTAGTTCTTCTGAAAATGGAAATAAGAAAAAAGACTCATGCATGGGAAAAAAATAATTTATGTTCTAACTATAAAATATTTTTTTATTTTTACAAAGCAATACTTTTAGAAGTGATTATACGAATTAATATTCTAGCAATACGTTTTAAAGGTGATAATACGATTGACACTTAATATTTCTTCTTTAAACACTTTGATTTTACCTGCATGTACAAAGACGGAATCTACCCTTCCGACCCATTAATTAATATCCATTGAAGAGTAAGATTTAATTCCAGCAGCTACTTAATTCCCCTTCCCTGGTCCCAAATACGAATCTCAAGAATAAATTCAACAATGAGTAAATGATAACGTGTAAAACTAAAAAAAACACGCTTTTAATGTAGATCGAACTAAAAAATGAAAAATAAATTATTGTTTTAAAAAACTCCGAAATACGCTTTTATAGTAAATCGAACTAAAAAGTAAAAAAATAATTTTTAATATAAGAATAAAATGATTAACGAGAAAATTAATGTCATATGAGTAAAAGCGTGGGGTGCTTTGTACTACATTTTTACACTAACTCAGCATTTCGGAGTAGAACTAGTAAGAAATTATAACAATTAATATAGAGCATCCCACGTTTTTACCCCAATGACATTTTCTCGTTAATCATTTTATTCTTATATTAAGAATTATTTTTTTACTTTTTAGTTCGATTCACTATAAAAACGTGTTTTTAGTTTTTTTAACTATAATTTTTTTAGCCTACACTTTAAATTAAAAAGTATTAGTGAAACTGATTAACTTTCAGATATACTTGTACATGAATTGAAAATGGATGTTTTCAAATGGCTTTGTCTTTAACTATAAATAAAATAATTGTTATGGCGTAAAACGGAGATCATAAAGTAATCGCTTACAGAAAGGAAATCCCCAAGGAGTCTATTAGACACTTTCGATAATAATATAATACCAATAACAAAAGAAATACTTTCATTTTTAACATTATTTAAGGTCCATTGTGGAATAGTAATATATATATCCCCATCTAAGATTATGAACTTAACTAGTTACAATTTCTTAGCTAATAAAAATTGTGAAATAATAAATAATTTTTAAAAATTTTGTGTATGGTTTAATGCTCACTTTAGTAATGTTCACATATAAATAAATATATACTATAAACTAATTATATTTATTATATTTTTAACTATATACTAATCTTAACTATTATTCAAAATAAAATGAGTCTCTTAATCTATCTCGTATTATAGTTGAATGGAGCTCTTATTTTCAGTAAGGAGTTTTCAATTCACGTGTTTTTTTTTCACACTTTTCACAGATCACTTTTGTACTACATACTTTGTGGGTATTCGAAGCTGTATTCTAATGCATCTCTCTTTAGGCCAAACTTTTAAAAGTTGTCTACCGGATCGACATCAGCATCATATCCGTCTCCCTTTAGAGCATAGGTTCATTCCCAACCTTTTGTGAACTGGCGCCCCCTTTTCTAGTGAATATTTCGAGACCGCCCCCTCCCACTCTAGAGAAATAAGAGTGTACATATTACATGGTGAAAACAAGAGTTAAGTTTTAGAAAAATATCTTTTTACTAATAGAATAACATTTTTTAATTTAATTTTTTTTCAAAGGCCCCAATTTTTTTACTTGCGAATCTGAAACAGCTATTGCCAGGAATATATTTAAAAGTGTAACATTATATATTTTAATCATAGGTAGGATATTGTTGGAATTGAAACGTGCTACTGAATTTCTTCTTCGTTTAAAAGAGTGGAATACAAGTCTTAGCTTGCCTGTTATAAAGACAGGCAGGAGTTTTGATGATACGAAGTATTTCATGATAAATTATTTCTTTCAAAATAAATATAAATTGACAGTTTCAGCCTTTAAAGAGACACGTTATTTCCTGGTTAAGATATTTAATTATGTTTCTTGGATAATATACGTAATGAAATGCAATAGACGAAACATTTTTCCTGCTGCTCACAGTCAAAGACAACACGTGCACTACAGAAATTATATATAAAATGCACTATATCATACAATTTAATGTGGGCCTGAAATGTAATGCAATCTTTAAGTTTTTCATCCATTTCCCGAACTACCGAAATATGTGAATTTTCGTACATGTGACATAGAAAGGATTTATAAATGCATACAATCAACATAAGGTAAACAGTATCAAAGTTTACTTTTGCTAGGGCATAATCAACGTGTTTTTTGTTGGTTGTTGTTTTTTTGGTTAATCTGCCCAAGCCCTTCCTTGCCATCTCAGAGCCCTCTAACTTTCTCTGGATCCTTTACTGCCCCCCTGAAAGCCTCAAACGCTCCCAAGGGGGCATTATCGCCCACGTTGAGAACCTATGCTTTAGCAGTTCACAACAAATCTTGGATGGTCTTCCGTCATAGATTCGGACCTCCAGAAAATATTCTTGATACAAATACCCTGTTCAAATTCATTGCACCATACACATTATTTGAAAACTTATCAATGTTTTCAACGAATTTTAATGTTGGAATTATTTGTTTTTTATATATTTTGGTCCCTGCATGTAGACAGCGATAATATATAACAATGTTTAAAAAAATTACTTATTATTACTTCTGTCATGATCATGACGATCTTTTTAATTTTCACTGTGCATATTCTTAAGAAGTACAATATTGTGTTAAATTGATTTAAGGTATCCGACTACTTGCGACGACTCTTTCTTTAAAAAAATGTAAATATGGAGATTTTTTTGTTGTTGTTGTTGGTCTTAGATTTGTTTAGTACATTTTAAGAAAAATATGCGAAAATTAAGAATAAAAAAAGAAATCATTATTAATAAAAGGGGTAAAAATTGACAATAAATAACATAAACGTGGCCCATTCTGTACCAAAATTTTATGAGCAGATTTTCAATTTTTCAATTCTGATTTGTTCCTCTGTTATTCATTGTTAAATGATCTTCAGGATAAAAAATATTTTAATTTTTACAAAAACTAGAGCACTTTATCTTTGTTATTATATGCAATTGTTTTAAAAAAGCAGTTATTATATCCAAATAAGGGGCTGAAAATTTTGTAATAAAACAGTGATTGATAAATCTGAAGGTTAAAACACTTCTACCATTATACAGAACATACACAAAAAATTTCAGCTAACTATTTTCAAAACATTTTTTGCAATCGCTGTGGCCCCGTTTGAATATTTTCAAAAAAACACATTTCAAGTAAAACACGTTTTAAAGTATGACATATTGCTTAAAGTAATTGCATTTGCTTTTACTAAAACACTTGTAGTTGTTGTTCTAGTGAACGGAAAATAATATATGTACTTTGTTTTTTATAAAGCTAATAAGATGGCCTATAAAATAAAATAATAAAAAAAAATTGTCAATTTTCTGCAAAATTCACAATTTTGGGGTAGTCGGATACATTAAGATTTTGATATGTAAGATTTAAGATTGATATATATATAAGTAATTGATTAACATTTTTTTTTTCTATTTTTTATTGGTTTTTCTTTTTAATTTAACCATACTCTCTTTCATTTTAGTTTCGCTAGATGGCACCACCAGCTAATTAATTTTGTGTAATCTCATGTATTTATTGTCACTTACTTTTTAGTTACAAGTAGTCTTTCTTTCCAAAACAAAACATTTTAAAATTTTTATACGGTTTTCATGTGCACTTAGTTAAATTAGAATAATGTTTTAAGCATATTTTTTTTAAAAAATTTTCTGTATTGCGCTCATTTTTAGATGTTTCGGCAGAATTAATAAAGTTTTTCTCTCTCTCTCTCTCTTCTAAAATTTTTCTATTTTACATTTATTTGATTTTTGATTTTTTTTCTTTCTTGTGGTATGTAGATCAATTAAATTATTAAGGTATTGGGATTAAGAATTTTAGAAACTAATTCATTCTTCATATACTTTTTCTCATCCTTGCAACCGTAAATCGGGGGTTTTATTTTTATTTTACTACCTTTTATTATTTCATCTAGTAGTTCTATAAGTGAATTTAGGAGAAGGTTGCCTAGGCTTAAAAGTATATTTAACACTATAATCTTAGTTCCTAAGACCTAAGAGTTGGCTGATATATTATTCATTTACCGTTGGTCATATTTTACACTCTTTGGTCCATATACTGCCCTTTGTTATTATACTTCTATCTAATTTGGTTAGCTAGTTTAGTTTTAGAGACTAAGTGTGTAGCTTGAAAAAAGAGTGGAGTTGGCAACAACTGTGTTTGGTGACGTTATCCCACGCATCTCCTCTATCCATGTGGCTAGTTTCGCCTTAATGTATCGCACCAATTGGGAGAACTACGTCATTGAGTGAAAAAGTGCAACTACATTCTGCCGGAAAAATGCCGAATCAATGTCATGTTTCTTGTGAAACATGATGTTGGAGAGGAAACTTTATCTCGTGCACATGTGTTTGATATAAGAGATTTTCAGAGTGAGGGTCAGTGTGGAAAAGGATGAACCTGCTGGGCGTCCAAGGTCAGCGATTACAAACCAAAACATAGCCTAAATTCGTGATATGTGTGGGCTCCCACTCACATCTGTGGTCAGACTGTTAATCAACACTACTGCATTGAAGTACTAAAAAAATTTTTTTTTTAAAGTCAGAATTGGTGAGTGAAGGATAGTTGTTGCACCAAGACACTGCTTCCTCTCACATGGTCCTATCTGCAAGCACTTTCTGACCAGCAAAACATTACTATGATGGGCATCTTTCTTATTCACCTGATTTGGCCCACATGCGGCTTTTTTTAGTTTCCTTAATCTTACCACGTTCCAGAACTGTTGCCTGTAATGGCAGCACCGAAATGTGTGAATGCTGAAGGGAACTACTTTGAAGGTAATAATGCCAAGGAGAATTGATTCTGTAAGCGCAGTGATTTATTGAACTAGTCTCATATTTTTGTGTCACACCTCGTATACAAATATATATAAAGAGTTTTGATACTAGACAGTTGATTGGATGAGTATATTTTGAATCCTTTTTCTGTGATTTTTATAAAATAAAACGACCTCCAATATGTCGATGTACCTCTAAAATTCTATTTTACACTTCAAAGCATTCTTCAACAAAAGGAAGTAAAAATGTATTTTACAAGCAATTAACTTTTTAATTACTGTAGATATTTTAGATATATTCTTATGGTTTATATAACCATAATGAGTTATTAAACTCCTGCACTATTAAGAGCATATTTTAAATAAGTACATATTTACTTTTGTTTTATTCTAATCTCGAGAAGTTTTCAATAATATTAAATCTCATTAATTATTTAAATTATATCCATTTAACATGCATGCATTTAAAAATATGTTCACAGTGAACTTATGTAGCAATGTATTGGTAATTACGCTACGATAACTACATCATTTTAAATCAAAGTTTGATACTTTAAAAATCACTTTCTGATATTTTTCTGATATTATTGACGGGTTAAAAAACAGAAAATCCACTCAATAACTCAGAAAAGTAATAAATTGCTAAGAATTTTGTAATTTTGTAGCCCTCATGATCATAAGAAGTGAAGATGAAAACTAAAAATATTTTAAATCTATCTTGAGTCAAGCAAAGGAACTCAAAAATGAAATTGTTTTTCCACAATAGCTTAGAACCTTCACTCGAATTAAGATTTAAGTTTAGAATTTCATTAAGGATTAATGAATGTTAAAATATATTAGACGCAATGGCATAATTCAGATGTATTTGGGAAGCCTTGGAAACACTCCAAAACCTTCAGAGAAATTTTATATTTCTCCATAAAAAAAAGACTATAAAAACTATTTTACAAAAAAGTCTCTTTCCGAATAAAGAAAGAAGTTTTACCTTAGAATTAAAAATTTTAAAGATATGCAGGGTATTTTTTATTATTTTTAGATAAGTTAAAAATTCGCAGTGAACTTTCCATATTTAATTTTTTTTTGGCATAGTGTTTATCTATTGGGAGCACAAATTATAATTTTATACAATTACTTAATGTTTTCTTAATTAGAATGAAACTAATAAGTAGTTATGTAGTTTTGTTAAGCTGTGCAATTATGTATAACGCTTTGCATTATTAAGTTAAAGAATTGGGCATATCCCAAATTAGTTTTTAGGCTGTACGATATTATTAGAACTGACTTGCACGAAGCAATCAATAAAATGGGTATTATGCAATTATAGAGAAGAAACATTTATTTGTACAGTTTTCTTTGGTAACTTAAGAAAAATGGTTTGAAATTTCTTACGTCTATTTGACTTGTCATTGATAACATCCATCATGCTTCTTAACTGTGCATAGTTTTCCAAAATAAAACATGGCTGATTAAAGGTTCCGACGCTAATTTAGAAAGCAATTGACGATTAATCCCTTTTCCAATTCCAACAGTGAAAATCTCGTAATCTGAAAGAAACAAAAAGGATGTGTATATCATTTTATATATTCTAGAAATATGTACACTGCTGGCCACACAAAATGCAATAATCAAGAAGAACCAGAGATATCACAAATAAATTTATTTGCAGATAACATGCAGTACAAAGATCAAACGATTAAATAAAATTACAGCCTCTTGTGATGAGTGGATGATGAAAAAATCAGTAGTTAGTGCAGCCGCCAATTTTGGCTGTAACACCTGAACACGCCTTGGCGTAGAATTAAAGAGGCTTTAGATGTATCCTCAGGGTACAGCAGTCTATGTGACTTCCATATATTGCTAAAGTTGATATGGTGAAGCAGCGGGTGGTGCATCCTGGGCCAGTCACTGTGCCAGCATGAAGCATACGTTTCGATTGGCGATAGATCAGGAGAGTAAAAAAACTTAGGAAGCAATTCAATTTGATGGTAAAGAAAACTCTTGGATATTGCGTGCCACGTGTGGTTGCGCATTATCCTGTTGGAATATGGCTGGTGGCA
>BMAO01004196.1:0-65477 GCA_019973975.1 Trichonephila clavata
AAGGATGGGAACCTATGATCTAATTGTTAGTTAATGAAATGAAAATGAAGAAGATTTCAAAAAATATAAATGATGCGTTGAAATTAGATTTAAATTCAAAATATATAATTTTTTTTCACTGGTGTAGTGTTCAAATTAAAGATAGTTTGCCTATTCAATCAAATTTTATCAAAAATAATGGATGAAAGGGAAGATTATCGCTTCCAAAGCAGAAAAGTCTGTTTAGCACAATGTGGATAATATTGACATTGTAACAGGGAGTTAGTGTGGTACACTATATTTATGAATGAGTCTAGGTTCCTCTTAATCTCACTAATTCTTGATGTACCTTCATCTGGAAGGAATTAAAGATTCACCACGCCTTATAACACCAGAGAAAGAAATTGGTGAGCAGAAGAGTCTTAAGGACCTGGAGTGACATGTTTAACAATCCTGAGAGATTTTAGGATTAAATCTTGGAAGCACTACTTTCGCTTTTTCGGGGGTACAGATGAACCTGGTGTTGTTTATGGATTATAACACTCGTTCATTTACGATTCCATTGGCTGAATAATTTGAGGAAAATTAAGATATTAATTGTAATTTATTTATCGCTTACATCTCCAGGATTTTTCCCTATAGATTATAATAGGATGTTCTTCAGAGTGAAAAGGAAATTCGCTTCTCTGAAATATCTGAGATACGAAGAAACGGGAAGTTACAAAAGAAAATTTATGGTTTATTTTGAAAATACAAAGTACTTTAACACGGTAGACGACTTTTTACTGACTTACGTCAAGTTGCTTAGTGTAGAATAAATTATAGGCAGAAGAAGAAAAATGGAGTTGATGCAAGAACTTCATCGTGCTATGATTTTCTATGATTTTAAAGCAGGATCAAATCCGCACGTAAGCGTTTAAAGCCTGAAATTAGCATTTGGTAATGAATCTCTATATCATGCTACTGTATTCAGATGGTTTAAAAAATTTTGCAGTGGTCACAATTCTCTTCAGGATGAAGAACACATAGGAAGGCCGAGGTCGGCATTAATCCCGGATAATGTGTTTGCCATACGAAAAATATTAATGGATGATAATCGCTGTACCTACCAAATGATACAGAAGGAACTTAATATTGGATTCGCAGCCGTACACAAAATTATTCATGAAGAATAACATATAAAAAAAGTAGTTTTCCGTTGGATTCCCCATAATCTAACCAAGCAGCAAAAAGAGGAGCGTGTCAGAATCAGTAAGGAAACTCTGAAATTGTGCTAAATGATGGTGGCCGCCGCATCATTTCTAAAATTGTAACGGGTGATGAAACAGATGGCATTTTTTGACGTTCCAATACGTCAAGAAAGAAAAGTATGGGTCTTTGAAGATGATCCCTCACCGACAAAGGTGAAAAGACAATGAGCAATGAAAATGTAACGTATGTTGTTTTCTTCAGAAGTACGGGAGTGGTCAAGGCCATCAAGTTGGAAGGACAGAAGACAGTAATAGCAAACTAGTGTACCCCCTCCCGCAATATCTTTCAAAAATTCTCCAAAAAGTGAATGTTAAGGGACTAATGCTTCTCCATGACAATAAACAGTTGAGTTTCTTAAGCAAAAACAAATTAAAGTGATAAAACATCCACCTTATTCTCCGGATCTAGCTATATAAGTAAGAGAGTTTTGGTTATTTTTTAATCTAAAAAATAACCTACGTAGGTGTAGTTTTCATCCAGAAGAGATTGATGTAGCTATAAATGCATTTCTTTCATCAATTCCAAAAAATGAATGGTTTGAGGTGTTTAATCTGTGGAAAATCCGTCTACAAAAGTGCACTGATTCTGGAGGAGACTACTTTGAACACTCCTAAAATTTTGTAAGCATAACTTTAAAAACCTAGGAGTATCTCAAAAATTTCAGAGTAACCCTCATATAACCGTTCTTACCTGAAAATAGTTCAGTCGTAAAAGTTGAACTGAGTGAAATAAAGAATTGTAAGCTTCCTGATTTTCAGCTTGAATTTATGTTGAGAAAACTGCATAAATATAAGAAAAGACCTAATCTCTTTTTACTTATATTTTAATTACATCTTGTAACTTCTCTCTTGAAATTCTCTGAGCTTACACACATCCATGTGTATGTTCCAAACGTGTTGGATGGATTTTTTTTTATTTAGTATTTTTACTTATCATTTGATTATCATTTAACAAGTGTTGTGACGGATCTATACGCGTTATTCTTCCATTAATCCTCTTGAGGAAACTTTGGGGCTAGCAATCACATTAATTCACAGCCTCTCGAGAAGAAACCATGATATTTAAATTAGTTTGACTATATAAAGTCTATATAGGTTTTGTAGATGTAAGATAGAAGGAGCTTGGGAGCTGTTACGTAAGTGTGAATATTGGAATATTTCATTCACAAACATAGCGCGAGTTAAGGAAGTAATTGCTAAGAGATTAAATTATTAGATTGAGGATCAAAAATAGAGGAAATTAGAATTAGTTATCGGTTCATTTGCGCTTGTTCTCTTTGTCTAGTTCACGTAGTCGGGTTTACTTAGAGTTAGTCATTGAGATTAGATAACTCGCTTAATATATCACTCCTAGGGTTTCCTTTTGGCTATATTAACGAGTCTATTTGATGCCAGCCTTTCCATAATAAGGTTTATAATAATAATGCTTGATTTTATTGCTTTATCAAAAGCTTTTAGTTTCACTTGTGATTGTTTAAGTGTGTTTGAAGAGAAATAAAACTAATTGTTATTATGAAAGTTGCTGGTGATGCTTTGTTTCCCCCCATACCTTTAGGTAGGCAAGAGGGGTGAGAGAGGGGTGCCGAATAGGCCGACACCCCCACAGTATTTTTATAAATAATTAAAAAATGAAAAATATTTTAAACTAGAGTGCTAGTGCAGTAATATAAATAGTTTTATTCCATTAAAAATTTTACTTAAAATCTTAAGAGTATGCAATTAATATTCAGTCTAAATACGTTCAACTACAGATTATTGTTTCTATGAAAAAGTTAATCAAGTTCAACATTTTCAGAGCATTTTGATTGTTCTTATCTAAAAATAACAGCATAAAGTTCATTTTAAATTGGAATTTAAAGCAAAATGTTTTGTAATTTAATTCAAAAAAATCCCAAAACAATCATTTTAATAAACTTTGAGCTGGTTTTGCTCTTAATTTCTTTTATTTAAATTAGTTACATTAAGAGATCTTGTGAACAAATTTTAATGAAGAAAACACTTCTCGATTAACGAAAAAAATATTAAGAATATATTTTGTCATTGTGTTATTCAGAACATTTTTTTTAAAGATTCATTTTTTTTACATTCACTGTGCCATGTACTTATATACGTAGACCTTTACATTGATATTTTTTAACAATTATTTTATGAAACTCTTAATATAATGAATTAGGTTTTGTGTAGGTAATTATACAACAAACAGAAATATGTAACTTTTAACTTTTTATCAGAATCAGTTTTTTATCTAAACTATTTTACTAGAATATAAAGAGTGATACCTTCCGATTTTTGAGTTTTTATTTCAATATGAAATTAATTTGGCTAAATAGTAAGTAGAATTACTTGATTCCTAGAAGAAAATAAATATATTTTAATTTTAAGACTTTTCACATTTATGAAAATTATTTATAAGTGAAAAGGTAATTTTTTACCATTTATATATATAAAGCATGTAGAACAAATTTATCTATTTAAAAAAGGATCATTAATTTAAAAATAAAGTCTTTTAAAATTTTTCTGTATTTTTTTTAACTTTTACCTGAATAAAGAATTTTTAAGTTCAGTTCAATAATTTCTAAGTCAAATTGTGATTAATGTCTGAAATTGAAAAAAAAAGAATCAAGTAATCGTAAGAAAAGAGTTTTTTTGCTTCACTAACAGTTTAAATATTTTCAACCTTTAAAAATTTATATTCCGTTTTAATGGATAATCGAGAAATTCTTAATTTATCTTTCTAAAGTTTATTTTAATACGTTCATTTAAACTATCTCAATCTTTTCATTTCTGCTTTTGATTACTCTCTTTTTAATAAAGCAGAACAAGCAACTTAAATGAAAGAACTCTTATCAGCAAAAATAAAAGAAAAATAAAGAATGAATCATCAGGCGGTAATTCGATAAGCGCGCACATATCATCATTAGTATCAACATCTTCCCAAACATTTTCAACAGTAATGATTGGTAACAGGAATGCTAATGATACTTTTATGTGAAACTTAATATTAGTAAGGGAGCTAAAGCTGCAGACTTACCAAGCAAGAAAACTGGGAAATCAATTTTATGACTTAAAAAATATCGATTGAAGCCACTTCAGAACAAATTACAAGACATGTAGTTTTCTGCCATGTATTGAATATATGTTAAGTGATTATCAATATACATGCTTTGAATTTTATTCTACCTTTAAAAATTGAAATTCGTAAAGAATATTTTCGATAAAAGTTTATAAAAATCTTCAAAATGATTTATTTATTGAAAATAATTCTTAATAAAAATTTTTATTTTCTCATCGAAGTAAATATATTACGTATTTAATTTGTTTCGGATTTAAGAACTTTAGGGAATAGAAAATATGTATGTTTTTGCAAAATAATAATCAAACTCTTCCCGTACTGCCTGAATTAAAATTAAGTTATATAGAGTTTTATAAGGATAAATATTTAAAACACTAATAAATCGTTGTTTTGACACCTTTTGTACCTCGTTTCACATATTACCAGTAAACCTCCTTTTCTGCTCGTTTTATTTCTATTGGGAATATCTTCACGCGGTTTCTTTTAAAACATTAAAAAAACTTAATTTATTAAATAAAATAAATTGTATTGAAATTTTGAAGGGTATGTAATCCTTAATTAGGAATTTTTTCAAAACTTCACAATCTTTTTGATTTTAATGTTGAAATGGATTTGTTATACAATACTTTTGCTTTTTCTCTGACTTTAGCTCTTTTATATTGCATTCTCTCAAAAATAAAGAGAGAATATACTTAACAAAAATAATTTTCATAAGTATTCTACTGCATACAATGTAAAGTGCAAACGTCATAGGATAGGAAATACGCAAACATCAAGATGCCAGTAGAAATACGTAAGTATTGTTAACTGCATCTCCAGGATTTTCATTTGTACTCAAAGATGTGTAATTTATCCCAGGATCAAAGCGGCACGGTGCGAATTAATACACTTTGAAAGCGGAATGCTAGCTGGAGATAGACACGCCAGATATTCAATTTCTGAAATTCAGTATTCCTCTATCAACAATATTAGGAATGTATTGAGAATATTTAAATTCAAGACTGTGACGGTTCTATACGCATCTATGACTAATCCCTTGGGCACTCTTCTGGGGAAATAATTTTTACAATCAACTTTCCCCGAAGGAAGAAAACGTGATTATGCAAATTAAGTATATTATATAAATTCTGTGTTCAGTTTTGAAAATTAGTTGGTGAGTGGAGGATCGTGAATTTACTAAGTGCAAATCTAAGTTTATAAAAGTGTCAATTGAAGAATTCCAAGAGAAGATCACTCGGAGGTGATCGAATCCAGTTAAAGATTACCTTTCAAGGCCTCAACTTCACAAGAGTACAGGCATCGTGATCCTTATTTAAAAGAGGTAAAGAGTAACTTATTAAGCGCGTGCCGGAGTTGAAATTGAGCTTGTATGGGTTATCGTGGAATCAGTTGAGGGTCTGTAATATTATCCCCAGGCTAACGGGTCTCACCTTCGCGCTCTGCATACTGATCATTATTCTTAATTAGATTATTACTGTGCTTGTTTTATATTTTGTGACAATAAAAATAATTAGAGTGAATCATGTCGACGGATTATTCAGTTCTTCCCACACATCTAGCCGTATACGAGAGTAGACAAGGGGGATTAGAGGGAAGCAGGAACCGACAAGCATTACACGACAACTTACCATGTCTACTATCATGGACAATGCAATAATCAAACTCAAGCTTTTAATGACCGAGACTAATGAACTCTACGTAGAGAAGTGAGAGTATAAACAGCGAAACCACATTGTGTCAAACGATAGCTACAATCAATGTGGAATGTGCAAATGGTATTAATGAAACGACAATTCGTATTTATAGTATATGATAACAGAAGACCGAACACGCGCAATTGACTGCAGCGTCTCTCTCATAGGTTCATTAATATAAAGTTTTCCTACATTCCTCCTTAAGAAAGATTGAGATTATAGCAGAGGCTTTGAGCAGGGCCAGAACATGTCGTTTGGACTTCGACTTTAAAAGTTCTCTAATCAGCTGAATCACGATTTCGAGTGGTAAAAAATGGTGACAAGGTTTGAGTATGATTCCCTCAAAGGCAATGGCTTAAATTTGCGGTACAAATGCTAAGTTCTGTAATGGAAAAATTTAAATAACTGGAAATAGAGAGATACTCTGTGATAAGTTGACAATTTCAACAGCTTTATCAGGAACGTTTTGCAAATCTAGAGATAAGGGGCTCAAAGAATGGTGTGTATCTGTGTGTGAATGCAGCATTCAGTTGATTTAATTTTGAAGACAATTTCTGGCATACGTGAAGGGTTATTTAAAATACACCTTTATCAATAAGTGTTATGACCTTTTAAGGAGTGACAAATAACGAGATTTTCCCTGAATTATAACTATTTCTTGTTATAAACAGTTACTAAGAGTACAGAGTATTAATCACTTGGTACTTTTGTCTATTTGGATAGAAAAAAATTCAAAAACCTAGCCGTGGCCTTATGACTAGGCTTTCAAAATTTTATGACATGACAAAAAAATTTTGTAGGGCACTGTTGTTTAAATGAGGTGTTAACTCATTATACCAAATTTGTATCAACAAATGCAATTTCTAGATTCATAAAAATATTTTAAATTGTCGATAATTAGTGCTCGATGGAGAAATTTGAGAAAATTATTTTTGCAGGAAGGGTGGCATTTGACATGTTTAAAAATTTTGTATGTCGACAGAAAATAAAAACTAAAACAAATCTCTATTTTTCATTTGCTTTCCACTAAGATGAGAATTGCAAAAGTTTCTAAAAAGAGATCCCGTTTTTCAATTTATTGCAACCAGACTAATTTAATTGGTGTTTAATATTGAGTCTAACACAAGAAGAGAAAGTATATTTCAAAAATCAAAAACATGAGTGAATAAACTTATTACTTTGGTATAAAAAATTTTTTTTAAAAAAATGTTAACCTATTTAATCGGGGAACTGAAACGGTGCAATTACATTTTATATGACGCCACGTTAAACTCACTTTTTACGTAGTAATCCTTTCGATTCTCTCTGACTTTGAAACATTTTATCTTTTCTTTTACTAAAAAAAGTTTTGCTAAGTTACTGTTGCTGAGATTTACTGCTTTTTCGTTCGAAAAGCAATTAATCAGTGGATTGAGAAACTCTTTGCACTTTATTTTATTATACGAGTAGTTCCCTGGAGTTAAAGCAGAATTGTATTTTTGAAGCAATCAGTGCTCGGTAGACAGAAAGCCTGAAGAAATAATTATATTTACAGTAATGCGTTCGGTAGATAAAATGTGTGAAGTGTCCATTCGCATTTATCTCAAAGTGTAGTATGTCAGCATTTCTCTCTTTCCTGAATTTTTATAAGAAAGAGTTTTAAATTGAAAAAGAAAGGAAAAAAAGAAAAAGAAAGAAAAATTACACTTTTTTTTTTTTTTTGCCCAAACTTTTTTAAAAAAGGCACATTTTTTATTGGATATAACTAAGCATAATACTTAGCAGAACTCAAAAATGTAGTAATTTTATTTTAATTTTTAATTTTAAAGTTTTTATACTATTTGAATTTCTCTCATTCTTACAAAATCACTTCTTCCTCGTATCTCTTTTTCAAACGATTGAGGACTCTTGTGTGTGTTTGCGTATATATAATACATGAATTAAATAATTGGTGCAAAAGCTTATCCTTATAAGATTAGATAAAAACAGAAATAACAAGAATCTGAGATGTTGAGCTATTAAAATTGAAAATACTGAAAAAATCATTGGGCTTAAGTAGAGAACTATTGTGATTTCTAAAGATGTCACTGATTTAGGACAGTGAAATAAATAGAACTAAGCAACACTTTATCAGTCCACCTTCCCCTTTTCCCTGTAGAAACTTTTGACAAAATAGAAAAACAGAACCCCATTAAAAATTACGCATATGTCTATCTACACGTGGGAAGAACACAAAACACACAGTAATAATAAAATGAATGTAAGAATAATGAGAATAAAAAAAAAATTTCATACAGAAATAGTTATTAAAACAAAATTTGAAAAAAAATTAATAAGAAAAACAAAGATAAAAACTTACATACATTTATGCTAACCAATAAGTCTTTTTTTAAAAGATGTGTCCAAATCGGAACTCACGCGCTAAAAGACGTGTTCAGCGTTGTTGCATAGAAGCAAAAAGCAGATTAGCTAGCTAGATAGTGTATTTGTAAATAAACTAAGCGTAAAGTATCTTAATAATGAAAAAATAGAGGCTAAAATAATATTGAAATGTATTTAAAAATAAATTCAATTGGATAGTTGTAATCCAGGAAATATTGACAGCTTTTTTTTAATTATCTCGCTTTACTTCATTGTCAGTAGTTAAATCATTGTTAATTTTTATTAAAATTTAAATAATATTCCTAAATATAGATTCATTTAAATTACTATACCAGTATGTCATTTTTAAAATGTTAAAATCAAAAGTCTATTTTATCAAAAGTAATACTTGTTAGCAAATTATTCTTAACGCTTAATTGAAGATTCATATAGATTTCTAATTTGTTATTGTAATTATAGTTTTTAATAATTTCAAATATTGGGGTTAAGAATACGATTCAATTGACAAAAATCGGTTAAAAAATCAAATTTAATATTTTTAGCTTAAATTATTCTACTTTTCTATAACCTGACAAAATTTGAAAGCTCTTAACATAAAAAACGCAGAGTTATGATAGCTTTTGCGTTCGTTTTTATTCACATCCCTATGGCAAATCAAAATCTTAAACTTATTTATCTTGGAAAGATAAAATAACTAGTTTGTCTTCATTTAAAATGCTAAGCTTTTTTTTTTCTATATTGTGACTAATGTTTTGATTTTTTTTTTACCAATTGCTAATAGTACATGTAATAAACGTCAGAATGCATTTTTTAACCAAAGCAATACTCATTTTTTTTTAAATAATTGAACTCATAATTTGTACATTTTTTAAGGAATTTTCAATAAGCATTCATAAAAGAGAAATATTGTACTAATATGAGTATTTTACGAATATATTAGTACTACGAGTATTTTAAATTTATGAATTAGGAAATTATTCAAATCCTTAATAATATGCAAGGCATGGTTGTTTTTAACCTTAGTATTACTGAATAATTCTTTAGTATATAACATTCATTTTTTGTTCATACTAAACATAAAATATTTAATTTGTTTAGTATTAAAAGACCATCCAAAGTTTCTACATAATTCAATAATTTTAGGATCTATGTTACCTGATGATCTACAAACTCTTCTTCTCCACTTTCCTCTTTTATTTCTTTTAACTTTAAAATTATTTTCCCTGTTATGAGAAAATGCATTTTGATCTGCTTGTTGAATGCAGTGTAATATATTTCAACTGAAATGAATGCTATTCAAACCATATGGAAGTATGGTGATCCATGGATTTCCCACCATAGCTTATTTTTAAAATTTGGGGCTATTTTAAGAATAGAAATATCTACAACCTCTAACAAAAAATTCGGTGAATGAAGTCAGAACGATCTATCTGGCAACACTGGCGAAACAAAACGCTGCGCATGCATAGCGGAATTTTGATCATCTCCCCCTCCTCCATTGTCCAATTTAGCGTTGTTTGTGCTCCATGTAAGACTTCTTTTACAAAGTGTTTATTCAGTGCGTTAGTTCTTAACTGAAAAGGATAGAAGAAAAATGAGGAAATTGATCATGAAAGATTGTCGATTAGCTGTGCGCCTGATAGATGATAAACTGCAGATTTACCGTGAATCCGAGCGAGAAATTTTTACCCAGTATTTAGGGATGAGAAAAACGTAGGGGACATGTAGGGTACGACCCCAGTAAGTACAACAAGCTTCATGGTTTTTAGTTCACGACACCTCAAACAGCCAATTCTCACCCTCAAACGGCCAATATCGCAAACAGTTCTGGCAAAAAAGGGGGGGTGCAAATTGAACATCCACCATACTTACCAGATCTCAATCATTCAGAATTTTTCCTTCTCCCCGTCTCAAACTCGCTTTGAAAGGGAAGAGAATTGACCGTATTCCTGACATCCAACGAAGGTGACGAGGCTTTTGAACTCCATCCCAAAAGAAAATTCTTGCAAAGTTTCCAGGATATGTATCAGCGGTGCATGGTTATGGGAGGAGACTATTTTGAAGGACAGTAAGGCAGCGTTTCTCAAACTGGGGGCGCGCTACCCTGGGGGGGGGCGTGATAACGCTACGAAGGGTGCGCAGCATATCGAAAATAAAAGGTTTAAAAATTAATTTACTGAAATGAAGTAAAAAAATACTTTCTGACATAATAAAAAAACACGCATTTACATTGATATAATTTATACATATCATCTGGCAATATTATGTCATCGAAAATGAAAGCTTCAACTCGCTTATTAGCTATCTTTGATCCTATAACAAAAAATTTTAAAAAATCTTGTTTGATTTGCTGTAATCTTATGAATGAGAGATTTTTATTATGTTTTTTTAAACCTAAAATACTACCCTTTCAAAGAAAAAGCAAAGCCCAAACCCAGAATCAAAAAAATTCTAAGAAGATAAAAAAAATCATCACTGTTATTATTATTGAAATACTGTATATTAGCAGTAGGAAGAAAGGAAGATTTATTTCACTTTTCACCCAAGAAGCAGAATACATTTGTTGATCATCTGATTGACCATCAAATTTAACTGGTATGGTTAGTTCCTTCTGCTCTCTTATGTGTTTATTTTCATTCAGAGAAGTTGTTGCGCTTTCTGTTGCGCTTTTTTTCCATGTTAAAGAGTTTCATGATATTTGGGAAAGCTCAGAGAGCACTTTGATGGATTATTGGCCGAGATTTATTTTATGAGTTTTCTCAAACGTATAAAGCATAATGAAAAACGTTTTACGTAATTCTTTTTAGAACTAACATCCATATTTTAAAATTGAATACACTTCTAACGCGGGAGCAGTCACGTGGGGCACAGAGCAGGTTTATCCATCCAGCGCTTGGGGCGGGCACCCAGATAAGCTGGATTTAAGCGGAACAGAGCCGCTCCTTAGATCTGACAATGCCAAGAGGGCCCGTTGATTTTCTGCGCCTTGGGCCCGAAATAAGCTTAAACTGGTACCGTTTGTGTCCTTTATTAAAATCACGCACATTTGAAGCATTTTAGTTTAGTTTGCTTGGATTTTATTCACAAATAATCAAAGAAAAAATTGAAAAGTCCTTGAAAGCAGGTAAGTATACTTTCTAATAAATTATTCACTGGAATTACGATTTTTATCGTGTACAATAAAAATAATGACAAAAAAAGGATTGGGGTGACTCAGTCACCCCGCGCGACCATTAACGTTTGTATCGAGTGCGCGCCTGCTCCCGGATTAAAACATTTTGAAGTGTTCTTGCTTTAAATATTGGAAATAAAACAATTACTCTTCATATTCTTTGTAGAGCAACATAGATTAGACTATTTTTCTAATGATATTTGTACTTTAAGAGATAGGTGATGAAGGAAATAAGTCTTATTTAAGGTATACGTTGGGAAACGTGACTTTAAAAAAGTGTATAAATGGATAACTTTCATTATATTTAGTCTCACTTTGATTATAATACATGTAAAAAATTATTTTAAGAATACTATTACAATTAAATATTATTTAAATGCAATATTTTAAAAAAAAGGAACTTAGAATTAATTTCCAAAGCTTTCTTTTTTCATGAAAAATGCTTCTTTAATAATAATATTTTGCTTACATAAAGCAAAGATTTCTCCAGAAGGCCTGAACTAGGATTTTTGTAAAATTCGCATTGTTTTCGGAATTACTACCAACTGAAATAAATAAGAAATCCTACTTCAGGCCTGTACAAAGTTCTGAGGTATATATAGGCAAAATATAATTATTATAGAAGCATTTTCCATTAAAAAAAAGAATGTTTTGAAAATAGGTAATTCTATGTTCATTTTTTGCCAATATCTAAATAATTTTTTACTGTAATAAAATTCTTAAAACAATTTTATACATGTATTCTAATCTAATTGACGCTAAATTTCATAAAAATTATTCATTTATACGCTTTTGAAAAATAACAGTTCCAAACACGTAGTCGGATATCTTAAATATCATTTTGCAATCTACTCCAATTTAAAAATCAGAGAAAGAAAAAAATAACCTAATAATTATCTTATTACTAGTATTTAAAAATAATTATTATTTATAAGTAATAAATACAAAATTTAATACTTATCTTGTTAATTTGTGCTGATTATAATTAAAATCGTATTGTAGCTTTAGCGTCAAATGCATTATTATTGCATTCAATACATTATTATTGTATAGGGAGAGGGGGTGTGATAACAATTATGATTTAAAATTGGGTCACCAATACTGAAAGTTTGAGAAGCGCTGACTGTACTGGATGGGCGACTAAAACAAAATGTGGAACGCTTCACGATTTTTTAAAATAATGCATAAAGGGAGAAGTCCAAAGAGCCGTGGTTTGCCGACACCCTGAACTATTATCTTTCATTTTCTGACATTATCCGTCAAATGAAGTATGAAAATTTAGTTACTGTTTGATTCATACTATGTAAATTTGAATGAAATTTTTCATTATAGCTGCTAAATAAGAATCTTAGAACGAGCAATCCCCATAAATAATCCAGAATAATATTACATTAATCAAGCCACATAAAATTGTTAAATTAAATATTGTATTACACTGCTGGGCACCGTAATTGCAACACCAATAAAGACAAGAAATAGCACAACAAAATTTATTTTGTAGATAACATGTTGACCAAGTATCAAATGATTAAATTTATAGACTTCTGTGAAGTGGGGTTCCTGAAAGAATCAGTAGCCAGAGTAGCCGCCATAGTTGGAAATCACCGCTGCAACACGCCTAGACATTGATTTAAAGAGTCTTTAGATGTGTTCTTGGGGTACAGCAGACCAAGCAGCTTCCACACATTGCCAAAGTTGATCTGGTGTGGCAGCTTGAGGTGTAATCTGGGTCAATCGTTGAGCAACCATGAACCACATGTTTTCTATCGACGAAAGATCCGAGAGCGAGCCAGCCAGGGAAGCAATTCAATCTGGTGATTGACGAAGAACCTTTGGACAATGCGTGTCACGTGTGGTCTAGCATTATCCTTTGAAATATGACTGTGGCCAAGACCTGAAGGTAAGGAAGGACAACTGGCTCCAACACCTCGGAGATGTAGAGCTGGCTGTTTAAAGTACCGGCAATGCGTACTAGAGGAGTGCGAGAGTGATATCCAATACCACCCCATACTATAATACCCGGTGCAGGGCCAGTGTGGCGGTGCATAAAGCAGCTGTTAAGCATCCTCTCTCCACGGTGTCTACAGCCTCGAATCCGACCATCGTGGTGTTGAAGACAGATGCGTGACTCGTCAGTAAAGACAACTTCATTCCATTCTGCCACCCACATCCTCCTTTAATCGCACCATTGGCGGAGGAGACGTCTGTGGTTCTGCGTGAAGGGTAGACCAAGCAATGGACGTCTTGCGGACAGACCACTCTGCTGTAAACGGCGTCGAATGGTACACGCAGACACTGAATGATGCGTTACAGACTCAATGGGCTGTGCTATGGTTCGTGATGTGACTGAGCGATCCGTCACTGCCATGCGCACAATTCGCCTGTCCTCACGTGAAGGGGTGCACTGAGGTGGATGCAATCGACCACGTCGGTTCGTCGTACCCTCCTGCCACCCAACGGTCCCATATCCACATTACAGTTGTTTGGTTTCGTCCAACACGACTACCGATTTCCCTGAAAGATAATCCACAATCTCGGTAGGCCACTATCCTTCCTCTGTGTAACTCGGCTACTTGATTAAAAGCTGATCGCTGTTTTCTACGAAACATAACTGATCGTTTTTTGAAAAAACCACAAGAAAAACACAATTGCCCAACTTGAAATCGCCAAGCCTTAAATAGCGCTTTGAGGTGGCGCCACAGGCATGCGTGATGTGTGTCTGCACTGAAATTCTAATCATTTGCATATCTCACCTCCGCTAATGCATGTTGTAAATTTCATGTTATTTGCGTGCTTCCTTCAGGGTGTTGCATTTACGTTGTCAGCAGTGTAGTTTGTATAATAGAATTCAGAACATGCATTTTGGTCCTGTTTGGTGATAGCGGGTAATAAGATGGTCAAGTTAGACATCGTAACAGTGATTTAGGGGATTTAAATTGAAATGTGTTCTTAGGTACTAAAATGTTCATAATATGTCTTTTTCCTCAAATATATCAAAGGTCCACAGCGATCATGTTTAAATAAGTTATTTTTGTTGTTTTTCTTTAGTTGAATCCATTTGAAAAGGATCTTTTGCTATAGATGCTGTAACGCAGGGGTCGGAACCTATGATGAGCGAAACAATTCTCATGGACTCTCTGCACTACTATACAAATGTGTCAATTTTTCAGTGGATGGAAGTTGATAAATTTGTAATGGATCTTATTTGACAAACATCTTCAGAATTGTGGACATTTACGAAATTATGAAAAAAATCTGAAACGTAACTCCAAAGATAAATTTACAGCTATTTTGTAAATTATTGAATACCATTGCTGGAGAGATTGAATTGTTTGAAGAGAGAAAATGGCACATTCTCTTCTTTCCGCTTTTGGTTCTGCATATCTAAGTAAAAAATCTTTGCTCATGTGAAAAATATTTTGAGTCCGCAAAGAAATTGTTTAACAACTGAATACTGAGAATCGTGTCAAATTGAAAGTCACACATTATACCCCCTAGTTAGTCATATGAAACACACACAAGCATTAGGTTCGTATTAAAATTTTTATTTATCTTTTTAATTAACTATAATGAAGAGAAATACTTATATTTCATGTTGTCTATTTCTTATTTTAATAAATATGTTTAAAAATACATAATATATGTACGATTTCAATTTCTTTTATTTTTGCTGAAGAAATGTAGTTAGATTTTATGCTGTTTATTTTTAAGTTAAGAAATATCTTTAAATGATGCAAACTTAATATATAATAAATCTGCCTCTATTTTCTATCTTTGCATGCATTATTGAGGGAATCGAATTGTTTCAAACATGTCCTACTCCGTGGCACGGTGAATAATTTTCATAAATTGGCTTGGCATGCACAGCTAAAAAAAAGTAGCCGACCCTGCTGTAACAAAAAACACAAAAGTATTTGACAAAAATCAAACCTTTGACTTATAACGTTGATCCCCGACTTAACCAATCAAGTTACATGTGTTTAAACAAATGCGTGTAAAACTGTAAAAGTAAATAACTTTATTTAATAGTTTTCAAACCTAGCAAAATTCTTTTGAGCTATGATCCTAATCATTGTGCCGACCAATGTAAATTAGTTTTTAATTTATCCTACACATTAGGAAAGACATTTTTCAAATACCCCTTTAAAATAGTTATTACTTAAGCTGTACTATGGACCTTGTATTGGGTATATTTGTAACAATATCGGACATGAATGAATATTACATAACAATATTATTTAACACTTATCATAGATTCCTTGTATCTTCAAGAGAGTATTGTTGAAAAGTGAATATTGTTGAAAACAATGCATTTTTGTAACAGAACATGAGCAACAACCGAATTTTTGTCACTTGTGTTTAAAACTTTGTGCGAATTTGTGAATTTTTGAATTACTGCTTCTGAATTAATTTTTTAAAGAATTTCTTTCGGTTTTTTTTTCTTTTTTCCCTTTATTATTCTTCGGGAAAATGCGTGCCAAGCTTAAAGCCTGGTTGAAATCCAAGTTGTGAGTATATTTTCCTCTTAAATAAAGTACATTTTTCGTATTAGATGTTAGTCATGTACTCAAATACAATACTCGCGGTTAACATCGCCACTAATGGAAATCACAAGAAAATTAATGAGATATGTAAATGACTTTTACAAGAATTAAAATCGAAAATTTGCACATTGATTTTTCAGAATACTATGCGTAAAGAACTTGTAACCAATCAAAATTTAATAATTGATAATTGGTAAAAAAAAAAAAGAGGAGATTTTTCAGAAACGTTCTTCAGTTTTTTTTTTTAAATCAATCGTTGCTATTTCCTTTTTCATTCATTTTCAAGATATTTAAGTTAATAATCATACAGAAATAGCTGTTATATAAATATTTTTTATGTATATTCGAATATCAAATTGGCAATTTCAAGTCATTGGGCATCCAAAACTATTGTTAGTATAGTCACGAAACTGCGTTTCAAAAATAAAAAGTTTGGTACTTGTAATAATATTATTGGCGCGATATATCCGAAAATTAAATTGAACGTTAAGGATATGGACGGAATGTTTATGATAATAACTCCTTATTCGTTTGCATCATGAGCTATTATATAAGCATATGATTCGTAGGTAATATTCCATTACCCATTTTTGCCACGTTTTAAACTATCTATATAAATAAAAGAGAAAAGTGAATCATTCATTCACTCACTCGTCATTGTATCTCAGGAACTATTAGACCTATAGACTTGAAATTTCTCAGACATGTTCCTTTTATGGAGTAGAGAACCACTCAGAACGGTTTATCGGAAATTGATTCCGATGTGGGTGATGTGAGGAGTTAATAGGGCGAATAAATAAAAAAATTCTCGTTTTCGAGCTACTCGATCTACAGTAAGGGAATTTGGCATGCATGCTTCTTTTGTTGAGATTCGCTAAAAATGGGTTTTACGGAAATCGGCTCTTAAAGGTTATTAAGGGGCATATTGATAAATAAATATTTCCGTTTTTCAACTATTAGATTTAGACTTGAAATTCAGCAAGCACATTTATTTTGTTGAGTAAAGATCCACTGAAAAGGGGTTTTGTGGAAATCCACTTTAGGGGAGGGATTACTAGAGCGTAAAAAAGAATTCTACTTCATTTCGAGAAATTCAAGTCCTGTTCTTTTTTAAACAAGAGGTGACGGCTATAAGGATGTTTTTCAATACAATCGAACGCTTAGTGCTAGGATGAGTCAGATAATATTAATGTTGCTCTGAGGGCTTTTGGCGACAGACATCATGATTTTGAACCATGGTAAAGTGACGAGGACGACACCTGAGCTGGGACCGCCTCTGCTAACTTCCACGCCACATCAAGGGGGAGGGATTCCCCCCTACACTGTAAGTCTTCATCTGTCCCAGGTTCAAACTCATGACACGCCGGCCACGAGTCCGTTTTCTTCACCATTAGGCTAACGCATCCTACTTCATGCAAGGACTTGGATATCAATTAATTTATATGTAAGCACCCAACCAAATACATCTCAACCAAGTTTCTCCCATGTCAAGTACTTCGACGAAAATTCTGTGAGCAACAGAATCCCCGGAATTATCCCCCACGTGTTCTCACTTCTGTCAATTCACCTTTAAGAAGGAGCCGAAGCACATTAAATCTATCGAAGCTCAGTGTCTTCCCTAGGGTGTGGTGTGGTAGTTAGGAAAGGGATTTTGCCAATTCAGATGTTGTTCTCGTCACTTGACTGAGGTTCAAATTTACAAGATCCGTCCATAAGATCCCAGATGTTGCTTTATATTGCGAAATTAAAAATCTCTCCCTCACTTCTCCTCGACTTCTTGGTAATACCTCCTGCATAAGGTATGCGAGTTTTGGGGGAGCTCAAATCAAACTTTGGAGTACTTAAAAATTTAGTTGAACTTAACTAGAACAAAATAAATTAAAAATGCAATTAGTGACTGCCTTTTTATTCGAGAACAGCTTTCCACATAATCCACCAAGATGCCATTTGAGAAACATCGTGTGGATTATGTAGAATGAATCCACATGATGTGGAATTTCCAAGTTGTGTTATATATATGGAAAGGAAATTGAAAACTTTCACATAATAATTGCATTTAACGTTTTAAAATCTCTATAAATGGAACATCTCGTAGCATTTGTGTAATAAATAAGTCTCGTAGATTACAGGATAAATCATAGCTACGAAGCAGCGTTCTGTTAATAACAATAAAAAATTGACTTTAACGTGAATATATTTGTTTTTAGGGGTTTAGGTCCTGTTCCATACAAGACACTCGCCGAGGAGGAAATCGAAGTGGAGCCAGTGGTCACTGTAAGTAAAACAATCATAATTTTTCTCTGATTTCAATCGATTTTCATATTGCAGGGAAACATTTCTAGAAAAATTCACGATATAAGTAAATATACAATCTTTTCTAAGAAAAGTTTCAAATTTTATGATTATTCCTGATTTAACAGTCATAATAAGTCTTAAAGTATCATGAAAACAAAAATAAAAAGTTTTTCAGAAGTTATATTCAAGATCTTTTTAAGCCATTAGAATGACGATCATTTTAGCAATCGCTTCATGATATTGATGGAGCTATTCGTAACAATTCGTTGTTTTCCAATCGCACCACGCAAGAGGAAATCTTTTACTCTTTTCTCTGACTTATTTCACTTTTTTTCCTTTTTAGGAAGGAAACCCATTTCTTTCAAAATATATCTGATATCAAAGCTATGGGCAAATGAAATAATTTATAAAATTTAAAAATTCCTGTAGGAGATGTAGCATTTTAAAATCCCTTGATGAATTTTTAAATTTTTCTTTAAGAAATTAAATTAGTTGTTTGATGTACTCCGAGCAAAAAAACCTGTTTTATAAAATATGTATACAAATGAGGCAACCAAAAATTGTTTGGAAACCATTAAATCAATTTTTTTTATATAAATTGTACCATGTGTGTGTGTCTCCCCCCTTAGCCTTCATTTTAAAGTAACTCTTTATTTTTCTTCTTTACAGTACAACTGTGACTACTGTGACTACCGAAGCCCATTCAAAAGGGGCTTCGATGCCACCGAATCACAGTACACCGAATAGGAGTGGGGGTGATGCGCACCTTGGATACCCACGGGCGCCCCCTAGCCTATTTTGGTTAGACTGGCCTCTTTATAAATAAAATCCATGCAGAAATGATACCATCGAACTTGTAAGTAAAGAAAATCATTCATCTTTCAGCATTTTGCAGTTAGACTCTGAAACTATTAATATTGGATTATTATTAGTGAAGATCTATTTTTACTCAACTTTATACAATGAAACAGTGAAAGTATTTTTAAAATGAATTAAACAATTTTAAAAAATAAAAACAATTATGTTATGAAATGATCAGAGATTAATTTTAAACAAGGAAGAATCTGTAAAAACAGAATAGGAGTTATAAACCAGTAAAAGCAATACTAGTTATTCATGGATAATGAATAGTTTTCTTATTCAATTTATTTCTGCCAAGCAACAGGTCCGCCGGCCGTGTCGAATTCACCTCCAGGGATATGTAGCATGGAGGTGGTTAAGCACCGCAGTCGAAAAATGGGCTGTTACACCATCGTGCATAAACCACACGTTCTGGTGCGCAGTGACCGGTACTCTCTGCAGCAATTGCGGAAGTGGGAAATATGCATTCGTGATGCAAATTTCCTCTGTCGGAGATCCACATCCCCGTATTTGTTTGAACACACCCCTGGTCTGGATCATCGTACTCCAGACTGCTACTTTTATTGCCATTTTCCCCGACTAAACGCGGTTTGCAACCTCATGTTCTCTGATGATTTTCTCGCCACCATGCTGCCTACTATCTCCCCTCTGAACTTGTCGATGGAATTCGGAAACACTCTGTATAAGAGACATTTAAGAATAACAGAAATAAACAGTGGAATTGCAGTATGCCAGAAGTCATTTCTATTATCTATTCTAATACAATAAGTAGCGAATAAGGCTTGGGGGTGTAGCAGATGTTATTTTTTGTAAACACGCAGAATATTAGATTTTGAAAAATTTGAAGCAGTGTTAATTCAATTTAAAAAATTCTTGACTGTCTATGTAGAAAGATCTAAGTTAAGTTTTTACATTCTGTATATTTGCAAAGAATTAGAAAGATCGCCATTAAGTAGTTGGTAGTTTTAATTCAGTACATCGATTTAAAAATTGATGAATAAAATTTTTAAAAAATAACATTATTCTGGAATTTCCATAAATTGTATTCAATTTTTTAAACATATGACTGCATTCTCTTAAAAAGTAGCAAAAATACTCTTTACAAAAACACACACATTGCGTCCTTTGGCAAAATTAACTAAATTATATAGACAATAAAACTTTTTTAAGTTCATGGTACTCCTTTTACATTTTTCGGGTTAAGTTAAGCTTTGAAAGTAATTTTTGCACTCAGTTAATTTAGAATAACACTAAGTATCGTTTTAGTTTGTTATTTTTGTATGTTTCTGAATACAAGAGCTTTTTACTTAATAAAATGTTTTCTTTTTAGATGTCAAGAGGAGGAAAACTTTTCGTTCTTGTTCTGAAGATGCTGTTTGGACTGTGAATTTTGACTATCATAAACTGCTTGGGTCCGAATCAGTCATATCAGCATCTGTTTCCTGAGCTTAACATCTAATCAGGTCAGCGACTGTTTGGACTTCACGTTTAGTCATATCAGTCGCTGTCTGGACACCATCAAGTGCACATATAGCACTGCACTTCAGTGGCTGTTTGGACTAAAAGTTTAGTCATATCAGTCACAGCCTGGACATCAACAAGTGTGCTTAAAGCGCTACCCTTCAACGGCTGTTTGGACCAAAAGTTTGGTCACATCAGTCGCTGCCAGGACACCATCAAGTGTACTTACAGCACTGTTCAGCGGCTGTTTGGTCTACAAGTTTAGCCACATCAGTCACTGCCTGTACACCATCAAGTGTACTTAGAGTGCTGCACTTCAGTGGCTGTTTGGTCTACAAGATTAGTCACATCAGTCACTGCCTCGATACCATCAAGTGGGCTTAAAGCACTGCACTACCGCGGCTGTTTAGTTCAAAAATTTGGTCATATCAGTCACTGCCGAAATTCATCAAGTGTACTTACAGCGCTGTACTTCAGTGACAATTGGACTACAAGTTTAGTCACATCAGTCACAGCCTGGACATCAACAAGTGCGCTTAAAGCGCTACCCTTCAACGGCTGTTTGGACCAAAAGTTTGGTCACATCAGTCGCTGCCTGGACACCATCAATTGAACTTAAATCCCTGCACTTCAGTGGCTATTTGGTCTACAAGATTAGTAACATCAGTCACTGCTTGGATACCATCAAGTGGGCTTAAAGCACTGCACTACCGCGGCTGTTTGGACCAAAAATTTGGTCATATCAGTCACTGCCAGAATTCATCAAGTGTACTTACAGCGCTGTACTTCAGTGGCAATTGTACTACAAGTTTAGTCACATCAGTTATTGCCTAGATACCATCAAGTGTTCTTCGATCGCCGCACTTCAGTAGCTGTTGGGTCTACAAGTTTAGTGACATCAGTTACTGACTGGATACCAGCAAGTGTGCTTAAAGTGCTACACTTTAGAGGCTGTTTGGACAACATGTCCAGCAGCCACCCCCTGACTGCTGATGCTATTTTTAGCTGACGCGTAACCAGTTCCCGAACTGGACTCTCTCTCTCTCACCCCCATATTCACTTCTAGGTTCACCACATAATTGTAGAATAAGCCTAATTTTTACGCTGGTTCTTAGACGAAATATTTATTTCAAGTATGTCAGGTCACATCAGTAGCTACATGCCTTCCATTAAATGTACTTAAAGCAGGACACTTCAGTGGATACTTTTACTCAGACTACTTTATATATATCATCAACTGTTTATTCAATTACGAATTTTAGTTTTATCAGCAACTGTTGGAATTGTTAATAAAATATTGTCATCTGGAACTTCTTCACAAAATATACATATGTAATTGACTTTTCGAATTATTATTTCTAAACGTTTCACAACTATTTTTCAAAATGGTCAAAATGAGAAGAAGTAACTTCTTTGTTTTTACCATTTCAGAATGAATAACAAGGAAAAAGAACATAAAGAAAGTTTTCGGAAGGAAAAAAAAGTAGAGTATAAGAGAAGTTTAAAGCTCACCAATTATTCAGATATGGCAATATGCATGAAAACTGTTTATTATAACTTAACAGAAAATATTGGCAAGAGGAGATATTGAGAACTGCATTTGGATATTTTTTAAAAAAAATTTTAACTCAAAATAATTTTAAATCCCTTTTACAAAACAAGTCACGAATATTTTATGTGTGACAACCATGTGTAATTGAAAAAAATATTCAAAAAGGAGGATACTGAAATTTAGAAACACATTTGTAACACCCGAAGTGATCCATAAGTTAAACAAGAGCTCATTCCATATGATGTACTCCTTAACAATACTTTATAAGTAATGAGTAAAAATAATTTCTGTGTAAGGAATACTTTCCTTAAACACTAATGTAGATTTCAGATACTGAAATAAAGATTCAAAACGTGTCGTTTCTTTCACTGTATTGCATTTTTTCATTGTATGCTCCGATTAATATTTTCTAAATCTGTGACGAAAAAGTTATGCTTATGGAAAGAAAGTCACAAATGAAATATCCAAGAATTATTTGAAGTTTTAAAAAAAATTCGTTTTAAATATATTAAAATTTATTTAAAAGTATTTTTAGAGGGGGATTTAAAAAAACTTTATAAAATGCATTAAATAAAAAAATATTTAAAACAATATCATGTTTATTATATTTTTTCTAAATGAATTAAAAGCTGTTAAGTACACAATAGCGCAAATAACACAAATCAGCTACAGGATTAGGTAATTTGGTAGTTTTGATGGTATTGTGAGCCATGGGCTCTATTTAAATATTTTAAAGAGAAATCTGAAATTATACACGCAAAATTTTTTTAGAATCATTTTAAAAAACATAATGACGCCAAGCGCACTGCTCTCAATGTACATCACTCGTGTCTCTATAACTGTCCTCAAATTCGGAAAACCTAAATCACCTGATTTAAGCCTAATAGAACTATTTGGTGAGATTTTGATTTTAAAAAGAGGAAAACATGACATATTAAAACAAAATATGAATTAAAGATCACAGAAGAATGGAGAAATATCTATGCAGAAGATACAAAAAGCTGACTAATTCTATACCAAGACGTTTGAAAGTTGATGTAAACGCTAAAAAATATCTTACTAATAAATTAAGAAAGAAATACAATATTTAAATCTATGTTGAGATTTTTTGTAAGTGAACAGGGACTTGTGGCGTAATTTTTTAGCTTTTTTATTATTAATCTTTTTTAAATAATAGTTATGTTGTGTTTTAAAATTTGATTATGTTAGTCCATTAAGGACAAGTTGCAGATATCATAAAAAAATTATAATTTCAATACATTAATTTTTATTAATTGAAAACATTACATTTTACAGAAAATTTTTGGTGCACGAAAACTTTTGTGGCTACTGAATGTTTCTGGATGAAGAAAAAAATTCATTCCTTAATATATCATTCAAGGTTTGGATTTTTCCTGCTAAAACAGTTTTATGCTTATCGATAGTAAAAAGTTAAATTCTGAAAATGCTGCTTTCGACTTTTATTATTTGAAAGGGTACCAAATGAAAACTATGTCGCAGAATTAAGCAGAACTTTTCCCAAATAAGCTTTGTTATATCAACTGTCAAAATATATAACGACAATTCAACTTAAGTTTGAAATTGTTGGTAAAAAACACAGTAGAGAGAGTCCTATATTGGGAAAAACAAAATTACTTTCGGAACAATTCGATAGACATTTCAAATGACATATGTGCACGTTTCTTTCGTTTTTTTAGAATGATTAATTATTCGAACCAAAAATAAACACATACAACCAACTTTTTTATAGAAGTATTTAGGTTCATTTTACAGAAAACTGTAAAGGTTATATTTGGTAGTATTATATCCTATAAATGACTATTCTACATAACATTTTTATACAGTACTGTAATAAACTATTTGGAAATTTTATCGACTGAATGTATAACACTTGCTTTATTTTACTTCCTTAAACCATAAAGCGTATTTCGTAAAAATAATTGTATTTATCAAAAGACTAATTAGAATTATTTCTGCTTTTCACAATGGCAATTTAAAATTACACTGTAATATATATCCCCTCTTATAATCCTGATATTTAAATTTTTTTTAATTACTTGAACAAGTGAATGGAATTGAACAAACAGGAAGACAGATGATTTTCTAGATTTTAAGAATTAAAATATCAAAATATCTTTTTATACAAAGCACTTTTTGTACTGTATTGAAAAAAAAAACATGTTTTGATAGTAAATATTGAAAGATATAACTGTATGTAGTACATTTGTTCACTAGTTTCTATGAATCCAACAGTTCTTTTTTAAAATATGTTTATTAGTTTCCCAAGAAACCCACACCACTAAAAAGAAAAGCAGAGTTCACACAAATGAATAAAGCTCCAAACAAGTCGAACCCATAATATTAGAAATCCACGTTAAATGCCATAAAAATAGATAAAGTCGCTATATTCAAACATCGGTAGATATCTGCAATCAATTTATTCCACTTTAAGAAAACACTATGGTTTCTATCGGTGGTTTTAGGATTGAATAATAACATTTATTTCATCGATTATTTGGCACTCTTAAAATTGGAAAGTAATTATCTATGAATTGATGATTCAGTCTTAAAACTTAATTAAGTTCCCATTGATCAATTAACAGTATCAGTTTTATATGTTGCTCTAAGGAGGAATACGAAAATCATTAAGAGTTTCTATTCTTTCAACGCGACTTAACTCGATAAGTTTTATCCTGGTAAATTTATTTTATATTAACGCAGTGCTACTCAAGCTTTCAATATTCGCGATCCAATTTTCAATGATAATTTTCATCAGGCCCTCTCTACAGAAATAGCAATGCATTGAATTCTATAACAATGTTATTTGACGCTATAGCTGCAATGTGATATAATTATAAACCTTAAAAATTATGATGATAAGTATTAAATTTTGTATATAAGAGCCCATAGGGTCACTCCTAATTATTACACTTGATCTTAACTTTGTATTAATAAATAAATGATCAAATATAAGTGCAGTACCGATACATTTATATGTATACTAGAGCTGGTATACCTGTTCTTCGCACGGGTAAATTGAAAAATTAAATAATATAGATTGAAGTATAGAGAACTTTTTAACGAGTTAATTTTTCGTGAATTGTCAATTAAACAAAAAAAAGCTTCATACCTATCTCAGCTTAACAAAAAAAACCATAGTTGTTAAATTTTATGTCTGTAGATCTAATAGCTGATTAAAAAGGACCCCGGGACTCCCTTGTGTGTCTATTTTTGAAAACACCTTCCTAAGCTGATCTCTGCTCAGAAAAAGTAACACACTGTTACAAATTTTGCGAAATGAACGCTTAAAATAGTGTGAATAATTTACGTTAACATTACTTTCTGTTGCATTTATTTTACGTTCAAATTGCATGATTCGCAAGCAACGCTGTTCTTTGCATTTAATGGTGATTCAAAGGAAACAGCAAAATGTTAGTGATGCAGCGCTACAAATTTTATTTTAAACTAACATCTTAACAACCACTCAGGTTCGATTATTTAATTTAATCTGCATCATGATAGTGGCTAGTACTTAAAATGAGTTATTGAGACAACGCAAAACTAATGACATTACTCGCTTTAAAATTAAATTAATTAGTTTATTTCAATTAAAAAAACACATTACGAAATTAAGATTAAACAATATTTACAAGCAGTTAAAATTTCACTTATCTGAAACGGAAGCGAGGTGATGGGAGGCTGGCATGGTCCCGGACGGTGCGAAGTTTCCTAAAAATCAGGGGATTAAAGTGTCATAGTTAGAGTGAAAATTCTGCCGAAAATTGTCTCGGCTCCTGTTTTTAAGTGAGGGCAAATTACCCCTTTTTGCATCCGCATGCCCTTCGGTCTCGCCTAGTCATTGGTCAGAGACCAAGCGCAAAGTTACAAAAGTTAAAATTCTCCCCAAATTTATGAGTCCATTCAACTTTCATGACCGTTGAAAACTCAGTGACAGCCAGCGCTGGGACCCCGGTTCAGGAATCCGACCACATCCTGTAAACAAGGGGAATACACAAATTACATGTGTATTGGGGGCCATCTTCAAACCCGATCAGCATCCAAGCTTCCCAGCCTCCCATCATTAGCAATAGAGCCAAATTGGCATCATTTTTGGCGACCACGTTGGAAACTTGACGATTGATTGAATGGTGATATGCTACAGCGTAACTTGGGGGAAGCTTCAACAAAGAGGATAGCACAAAATCCTTCTCCACAAAAAATACATATACATGCCAAGTTTCACAGTGATCATTTGAACGGTGTTGGAGTGAAGTGAGGTCACATATATACAAACATCCATTTATATATAGAGACAGAGAGAGAGAGAGAGATTATATCAGTGCAAATATGTATTTTATTTTTTATTATTCAAAATTTATCTTGTTTCTCGCTTCTTTCCAGTAAATTAATAATTTTTAAATAATCTTTTATTTTTGACTTTTGATATGTCCACGCCCCCTCGTAGGTGGCACCCCCACACAGTTTGAGAAACCCGGCATTAACAGCAAGTAAAGGCCTTCTTACAGTTGTAGAATAATGTTAATTCAAACGAAATATTTGAAACTCATAATACTCTCAAAATAATGATGCTTTTTCTTTTTTTATTTTCCTACGCTTTTTAATTTATCAGTACAAGATTTTTTATGAATCGATCATTAACCCCGTAAGTGTGTGTGGTCAATTTTTTAAATCCCAATCTTTCAAAAAAAGCTAATTTTTTATTGCATATAACTGTTCATAATGTTTAACAAAAAATGAAAATAGAAGAATTTTATTTTAATTTTTTCAATTTTAAAGTTTTCACTCTATTTCTTATTTTATAATTGTGGATCACAAAAAACCCTTAAATGTTTGCTTTTCATAAGTACACTCCTTGTTATAGGAAGAATGTTTCATATATCAAAAAAAAATTCTCTCATATTTACAGAAAAATTTCATTTTCTTACCTTTTTTACAACGGATGAGAATTTTATATATGCACACCCAGTTTAGCATGGTGTAATATTTACATTGCGATGGGCAAAGAGATAATATCGGCATTTTTGGATTATCTTTACATTTTCATTTCTTCGCAAGCAACAAATTACACATTGCCTTGCCAATCCATGTTCTTCTTCGAATATTTTCAAGAATCTTAATTCCTGTCTTCAATGATAAGTTCCCTCCTACCCCACATAAGAAAATCCCGGTTGAGAAATATTTCAGTATCATGGAAAAAATGCATCTCTTAAAAACACTAGCACTAACACTCTTACTTTAAGAATTAAAAATATCTGTAAATCAAATATATAGAAAGAAGAGTAAGGGAGTGAGAACACTAATGTCACTTTATTCAGCTACACGAGGGACCTCGTAATTTTGAACCATGGTCAAGTGACGAGGACTATATCTGAGCTTGCACCCCTCTCTCCTAATTTACACAACACACCAACGGGATTACGTTTGAGCCTCGACTGATTTAACGTGCATCAGCGCCTCTACACGATGGGTCTTTAGCGATACAGGGCTCGACTTCATGAAGATAGAAAGAAGAAAAAATCAGTGCCCGTACGCTGTACGGGCAAACCAGTTAAGGGATTAAGCTAGTTTATTACAAATAAATATAAGGGTATATAGATTTTGTTTCTGAATTAAAATAACTCGATCTTTTCGTATGCATTCTTTCCATTTTTGTTATTGCCACATCATTAAATCTGCTTTAACATCCTATTATTGAATACTTTTTCACCAAGACGATGTGTTAATATGAGATAAACATTGAATACCTTAGAAATGAATGCTAATTAATTATGTGAATTATTATTCATATTCAATTAGAATACCCGGCTTCTTCATAAAACAATTTAAGCCTTTTGTTGTAGAGAATGTCCTGATAAAATCAATGAATAGTACAGTCAATGGAGGTTTCCCTCAAAAATTTCTAATAAAACTATAAAATTAACCACGAATCAATATTTTTTTCTGAAAGGAAGTTTAAATTAAACTAAAATAGTAAGCTTACGGAATTTTAGAACATTATATATTTAATATTACTGTGTTTTATGATTCAATAAATTTTACCTAATGGTGTGTGTGGCGTGTGCGTGCGTTTATATACACGTACACAAACGCGCATACGCAAAAATACATGTATTTCTACTTTGCAAAAAAAATAATGTTCCTAAATATTTTTTCCAAAATTTTGAAATGCAGTACATTTTATAATTTAGTACGATGTCAATAATTTTCGAGACTATGTTGTATTTCCTTCAAGCATAAAAGCATTTAGGTAAATACATTTCTGTTAAAACTAAGAAGATTCACCGAATTTTATCTCTACTCAGCATACATAAACTTATATGTAACGACAAACCAAAGGTAAAATTTTTAAAACACATGTAAACTGTATAAATAGTTTATATTCGTAAATAGGAAGACAAAAGTATATTTCAGATATAAACTGTAAATTATATTTTAGCCCGGTCTTTACATTCATGAATTCAGAACAGCATGCAAAAGTAGATTTGCCAATGTTACATCAAAGGGATTCCGAACACCATTTGCATTAACTTCGGAAAATATGCATGCGACAAAGAAATACTTCTAACGTATTCGTTTCACCAAAATAGTGATGTTGATGCTTTGTAATTTAATGGTATATAGCTGGGTAAATGGATAATGTGCTCTTTTATGTGAATAGGAAGATATCTGAAAATTTTCCTCTTTAAAAAGATGTAGTATGTCACCACACTTTTTCTACCGCAGAAACGAACAGCAAAATTTATCCGTATATCTTAAGTGTTGAATGTAAAGTTATAAGAAAATAAAATGAATGTCTTTTATTTTTTTAAAAAATTTCATTGACAAGAACATTAAATATAACTTAAATTATTTCTAATCTGTACAAAAAAAGGATAAAAAAAGAGACTCACATATCACTATATCTCTAGAACTATTACACCTAAAGACTTGAAATTAGCAGACATATTCCTATCAAGGAGTAGGATTCCTTTTAGAAAGGAGTTTTGCGTATCAAACCCCAAAGGGCTTTTAGGCGTTTATTTATATTTAGCGCCCGTAAGGGGCGCTATATATAAATAAAAATTTCCTTTCAGGGATCGTAAAGTAGAGTTCCTGTATGGGTTTTGCGGAATTAAACCCCTGATTTAGTGTTAGGAGGAGTAAGGGACGTTACAGATAATTATATATTCCAGTTTTTGAACTGATAGATTCACATATTTGAAATTCCGTGATCCTTTTTTTTTTGTTGCATAGAGTTTCACTAAAAACGGTTTTTAAGTAAATCGGCTCTCATAAGGGAGAGGAAGTTAGTCCCATTATCGAAGTAATAGATCAACAGTAGCAACATCCAATAAGAATGTGTTTTACGGAAATGGAATCTCAAGGGTTGCAACGGGGCATATTAACAAAAAAATTCGGTTTTCGAACTATTAAATTTAGACTTGAAATTTGGCAAGCATGTTCATTTCATTGAGTAGCGATCGACTGAAAAGGGACTTTGCGTAAATCCACTTTGGGGGATTGTGTTACGAAAGATTAAAAATATGATTCTACTTTCTTTTTAAAAATTATTATTTAAAAATCATTTTACTTTTATAATAAAAAATAATAAAATGAGAATTATAAGAATGTTTTTAAATTTAATAGAGCACTTAATGGTAGGACATAAATATCAAAAAAATTATATATATTATTATTATTTATATATATATATATATATATATATTAATTTTTAATATCTTATTAGATTTTATTTATCTTAAATTTGAAATTTAATATCTTAGTCTCTTGCAGATTTTAATAATTAACGAGGAGGGTTTTTGTACAAAATTATTTTATAAAAATGATATTTTTACCACTGCATATCCAAACAAAAGGCAACAACGTAAAGGAAGCATGCAAACCATGTGAAATGTACATCATGTGTTGGCAGCGATGAAATAAGCAAATCATTAATATTATAGCGCAGACGCACATCACGGACGATTGTAACGCCACTCGCAAGCGCAATATAAAGAGAATAGATTGGCAATTTGAAGTTCGTTAATTGCTTTTTGTGCGTTTTTTGCGTAAACTATGCATTGTGGAAGAAACCGAGCGTCTTTTTTTACTAAGTTTTTGAATTCTACAGAGGAAGAATAGTTGCTGAGATTACTCTTCATTGAAATCGGTCAACGTGTTCGACGAAACCAAGCAACTGTGATGCGGATCTATCATTTATGGATGCATGAAGAAACGACGGACCAACGGATCAATAGCACCCAACTCGTTTTACCACTACCCGTGCTGACAGGTGGATTGTGCGCATGGCAGTGATGGATCACGCAGCCACATCACGAACCATAGTCCAACAGATTCAGTCTGCTGGGCATTATTCAGTATCCCCTCGTACCATTCGACGCCATTTGCAGCAGAGTAGAATGTCAATGTCCACAAGGCGTCCATTGCTTCGTTTACCTTTGACGGGAAACCACAGGCGCTTTCACCACCAATGGTGCCGGATGAACAGTGGACATGGATAACGGATGGAATGATATTGTGTTTGCTGACGAATCCCGCTTTTGCCTGCAACATCACGATGTTCGGATTTTAGTTTGGTGACACCTTTGTGAGAAGTTGCTGAACTGTTGCGTTATGCATCACCACACGGGTCTTGCACTCATGAGCATGGTTTGGGTGGTACTGGATTTTACTGTCACCCCTTCAAATATGCATTACAGGTACAATGAACAGCGAGTGCTACATTTCTGAGGTGTTGGAGCCCGTGGTCCTCCCATACATTCAGGGCTTGCCATCAGCCATATTCCAACAGGATAATGGGCGAACACACGTGGCACGCTATGTTCAAGAGTTTTTCTTTACCCACCAGATTAAATTGTTTTCTTTGCCTGCTTGTGCTTCCGATCTATTGTCAATCAAAAACCCAGCCCCGGGATACACTCTCTGCTGCTACACCAGATCAACTTTGGTAATATGTGGAAGGGCATGGACTGCTGACACCACAACAGTGGCCTTGTGTGATGTTTTCCGACGAGTCCAGGTTTAGCTTGCAGTCTGATTCTTGCCGTAATCTTATATGGACTCTCCAGGTATCCGTTACCACCAAGAGAACATCATTGAACGACACCGTTTCGGTGGTGCATGATTGCTCGTTTGGGGAGGGGGATTATTTGTGGTTCCAGAACTGATCTGCATGTTCAAATTGGAACCATGACAGATCAAATCTAACGGACGTCATTCTGGAACAACTTGTATGTTTGTTTCGGGGTGCCATTTTGCGCAATTTGCGTTTATAGATGGCAACGCCCATCCTCACCGTGCAAACATCGTAAACGAATGCCTTCAATTGAAGGATATCCCGTATGTTTGGCCAGCATTCTTATCTTTTAGAGCACGTGTGGGACATACATGGCCAACAAGTTGCAGCTTGTCTACAACCTCTTACATATCTACTGGAAATTCGGACGGCATTGCTAGAATGGTTAATGTTCCCAAAAATTGAAACTTAGATACTCAACATGCTTCGGCATTGTACGGATGTATTGCATCATCTGGGAGACATATTATGTATTAACCATCATACAAGCATGTATTATTGTTTTTTTTTCTTTTGCTCCTAGGGGCAAAAATCGCAATTTTTATTAATGATATCAAACAAATAGCATCTTTTTTGCGTTTTACCTTTTGTTTAACAAAGAGGCTTTACAAATATGTCACATTTGTTTTTCTTCTGACTCTTTCTTCACCAGAACTTGCATTATCCTTAATTTTTGACATGAGTGTAAAATAAACATACAAAAAACTTGGAATTTAAAATATATATTAGAATTGAAAAAAAGATATAAGAATTTAAAAATTAATGAGATACAGTATTATAAACATTACTGACTCTTAGACATCTTTTACACATAAAAAACATAATTTATATAAAAGTAGGCTTAGTAAATTTTTTAGTAAGTCAATATTTTCCCTTTCTGTTTATAATACTGAGAGAAATCCTGTAGGAAATAATAGATGAAATTTTTAAATCCATTACAAGAAAAAGGTACCTTACCTAAAATTGCATTAAAAATGCATAAATCGCACTGAATATGTGTACAATGAACACGTTATTGCCAGATTCTGAACCAAGTACAAATTCAAAGCATAGTATTGGCTGAAATGTAGCATTTAGCAAAAAGTATGAACTTAATAGGACTAAAATAATTATATCGTACATGTATAAACATAGATACTATATTTACTTTTGAGACTCTCTAGGATTTTATTTGAACTTGCCTATAAAATATTACTATATAGTTAAAACAAAATTAAAGAAACAAGTAATTTTAACTCTAATTTGAATATCTAGGTAAACTATAAGTATATGTAACTAGGAAAATTGATAAAATTTGTAATAATAATAAAGCTTTATTATAATCTAATTAATTAAATTTTTACTATTTAGAATTTCTTTATACAAATAGCTATTAATAAAAATAATTTGGTATTTTTTAATTAAACAGTATTAATAAAATGTTTATAAATTTTTTTTTTATATTTTCTGAATTTTTTGAAACAAGAAATTCTTTACTTTGTATGTTACAAATAATAATATTTCTGAATATTAACTTTTTATAACTTTCTCAATGAGGTACTTTTATAATTTTGATTTTAAATTCATCTCTTTTTTGCATATATGAATGCTTTTTTAAATTATATTCGAATGCTTTATTTATTTTATCAAAACGTCATACATGAAAGTAAATTTATATTACATTCGAATATTTTCTTGTTATAACATATTTTGTTTAAATATGTTATTAAAAAAGTTTGTGTGATATTCCAAGTACGATGTTAAAAAAATCGCAATCTATTGCCTTATATTATATTCATCTATAGAACTGTAAAATGAAAATTTTTCCAACACAATTTATGTTTATTTTCTGTGGAATGTTTACTTATTTATATTTCTTTGAAAGAATGATTTATAAAAGTTACGAAAGCTAAGTAAAAACGAAGAAATATGCATTTTCCAAGTATGAAAAGTAATATATTTCTTTGGAGTTAGCATGCTGATTTATTCATTGCTATTTATTATTTTACAAAATATTTACATCAACGAACAATTTTCATTTAAAATTCACACACAAGATTATAGACTTGCATACATAACTTAGTATTTAAAGACAAGAATAAAAAAAAATATTTTCTTTCTAAGCTTATCAGATATTCTCTTTAACTAACCATATATATGTTCGAACACACACACACACACATCGCCTCTTTTTTAGAACAATAGGCAAACAAACCGTAAGCAAACAATTGAATGCTTGTGAAATATCCTTTATCAAGCACAGAAATTCATTTCCAACTAGTATTCTAAATACAAAACAATTTCAATAAACATATGTTGCCTATTTCTAACAAGAAAATAATAATTCTTCTTAAACCATTCATCATATATTTGATGAAAAATTCTTTACTCATTTACTTAAAATAATTGTAACAAATCTAAATACATATATATACTGTATTTACTCGAATCTAAGCCGCACTATTTTTCCAGTGTTAATGCCATTGAAAATCGGTTGCGGATTAGAATCGAAGGCAAAACTTTTGTTAGATGGGAAAAATTGAGTTTCGACCTCTTTCAAAAGGAAAAATGTAACCATTCATTCTGGCCACTTGAATCGATAACTTATCCCATTCCGTAGTTCATCTCCAGTATTCAGTCATCGTTGTCTGCTCTTATGTAGGAAATTTTTTTGTACGCGCTTTCTTTTGACTACCTAAACATGAAAGATATCGGTAATAGCAGGGTGGGCAGACTTTTCCAGGGTTCGGGCTACTTCTAATATTTTCAATGCGTTGCGGTCCACCCAGTGGCGTAACGAAAATAATTGGGCCCACCCCGCAAGGTCAGGTCTTGGGCCCCAAGCCAGATCTTATATATATATACTTGCTAGAAAAAGTCTGCGTTTATCTACTACTGCGTACAAAACACCGAAAAAAAATTTAAAAACCAGAATTTGAAAAAAAATTTTAAAATGATATTTTATTTAGTTCATTCCAAGTATTGAGAATAACAAAAGTAAACTCGGTTTTTTTTTCATAGCTTTTAAAATAAAAACAGGTTTGTAGCGATACCAACAATAATCAAGTAGAAAAAGTCTGCGTTCACTGTTTTAGTAGTAACTATAAAAATTACTAAAAAAGGATAATGAGCTATTTAATAGCTGCAGTGGTGTAACGGAAAATAATAAGCCCCCCCCTCGCAAGGTCAGGTTTTGGGCCCCAAGCCAGATCTTACAAAGGATTACAAAATCAAACATAATGTACCTATACACATCACCTAAAAATATTTAAACATAAAACTTATAACTGAATACAAAATCAACCTGAGTCTGAATAAACGAAGTAAATAACCTTTAACATTAGAGAGTATTTATGGTATTAATAAAAATGGAAAATCTCTCTTACAACAGTCGAAAGATAACCTGGTAACTTAAATAAAAACTATACATTAAGAAAGACACGAAAACTGTAAAATAATTTTTGTTTTCAAATTCTTGCGAAAGAAAAAAGATACCGCTTACCTTATTCTTTACGACTCCTTTTCTTTAGATAGAGTATCCTTATTAGCTGAAGTGTCCGAAATTGTGTTTTTTTCTTGTGAATTAATTTTCATTTCCATGATTTGTTAATCAGGTTCACTAGCATAACAATGACTAGTACTTGCACAAGATTATGTACTTGTAGATATAAAACTTTATCAATTTTGCACATTTGCATTATTATACTCCTTTTCCCTTCGAATTTTTGTTTTTGAGAAACATTCAAATTTTTTTAACTCCACTCATTTTAGGCCGCGTTTCTTCTTGTCTTGTTGACAAAATACAATTTTTTGAACCAGAATATTTAATTCCGATAAAAAAAATAATGAAAGCGAGAAGAAAGATGGAAATGTTTAAAAAGAAAAGGAACAAACCCTAAATTTAAGTGCATTGAATATAAAAATACGGATGTCTGTTCTATATAAAAGAAATTTTTGGAAACGTTTCTCATTATACTTTATTTGATTGAATACTTATAAATCTGACCAAATTATCATTTAAATGCCCTCTATGGTTTTTCCAAGTATCGTAATACTATTTCACGTGAAAAAGCTTAAAAGATGTACGTTATTTACGACTTCGCTAAATGAAAATGAAATACATGAGGGGGAGGGGGGACTAAAGTTGACAATGTGTTACTCTTTTACTTCAGTAGAAAGTAAATCACACATGTCTTTTTTTCTCTCTCTCTATAGATAATGTAAAATATACTGTAATATCAAAAGTGATGAATTCCTTATCTTCCTAGCAATCTCCAATTCTCCATCTGATTTATATTTTATCTGTTCTTAATTTAGGTTGAAAAAACACCACTAAAGAAAAGGATCTCTCGTCGCTGGGATTACATAACATCAAACAAAATGTTTTTTGATTTGGTTATTGGATCAAAGTATCTAATGAGTGCGTTAAAATTTTGATTTTGAATGACGTTAGATCGCCAATTGGAAAATCGCTTAAAAGTTGGATTTTAAAAAATCTAAAGCAAATTTTGAGAAAAATCTACATAAAGAGCGTCAGTCAGGCCTTGGGCCCTCTAGAAGCCTTGGGCCCCCGCAGTGTGGGGGTGTACGTTACGCCACTGGGTCCACCCAGTGTCAGTGGCACACACAAGTAGGGGAGGGAGAGTCCACGGGTTCGGATCCTTTGTCATATCCATTGATTTTTTGGATTGATTATAATCTCTCCCATGTGTATATAATACGTAAAATTTAATTAAATATTTGTAATTAATAATTTTTATTAATTAATGCTAATTATTTATTCAGTCATTTATTTAATAATGTGTTTTTTGTTCCCGATAATCTACAAAAAATCAATATATATATATATATATATATATATATATATGTTTGGCTGCGTATTAGGATATGATATGAAAATGGTAGACTCTCGACCCTCGCCTCCCCTTAGAAAAGTTATTAAGTGCTCCCAGTGTCATAGGTAAGGGGAGGTAGGAAAAGGTCTATAATATTTTAATAATAAGTATGAAATATGTATTTACCTACTAAAATAAAAAAACTAACACTTTTAAAACCACATTTGAAGCAAAACTCAAGATACAAACATAATAATAACAGCCACAAATGTAATGATATCAAAAGGTTTATTTATTATTAAACAATCCAAAACATAGAAAAAAATAAAACTTTTTTTATCTAAAGTTAGTTTTTGTTGTTATAGTCAGTAAAGACTTACTCTGCATATACTTCAGCCAATTTTGAATATTTACGTCTATAGTTACTATCTTTCTAAAATCTACAGACGGTCCCCAGAAAATGTTTTGGCGATCCACCTGTAGACCGCGATCGACGTACTGCCCCTCTCGGGGTAATAGCATCGACACGAGCTGATTATGACGGAACTATGAAAAAGGAACCAATTTTATATGCAGAAAAAAACGGAAACTGATTAACGGCCATTGAGAATTTGACAGGAATGAAACAAATATGCGCCGATAACGCAGCAAATATCATTTTTGTTTATAAATGTTCAACAGTCTTTAATAATTCCTTTACATTCTTCTATAATGCATTAATTTTTTCTTAAAAAAATGGTGTATAATAAATGCCGAGAACGCATGGAAGATGACATAGGGAGAGAAAATGGCGACGCCTGCACCCATTCCGAAGCCAGATATTGCAATGGGAGTGCCGAACTATTTTCGAAACATGATACTGACGGTTACAGTAATTATAGGTTCATGTATATATTTGAAATTTTTAGCGCGTTTTTCACGTAGTGGAACAAAAGCGCTATTAGGACGTAAATGTCGTCTTCTTTTTCGTTCCATATTTTGTCGTACCTTTTTCTCAGACAATAAGCAACCAATTGACCTCGGGTTTTCGGCATTTAGTCGCATTTGTGCCCTAGATGAGCAGAATCATATTTAAATTTTCCCATAGTTTTCCCGAATTTTCCTACAAATTTTCCTGAAAAAGTTCATTAGTTGCATTATTGTAAAATACAACATGTGAAAAACGCGTTAAAATTACTTGGCCATGCCAATGATTGATATCTTGTTTAACTGGAAAAATAATTAAATTATTAACTTTTTATTATTATTCATCAAAAAAAATTTTTTTTAATTTCTTTAAATTTCTTGATGAATGTTTTACACGATTTTTTATTTTTTCTCAAAAACGTGTAGGCTTAGAATCTCGATGGAAACAATTTTTCACAAAAAAATGTTGAGAACTTGTAGTGTAACTTAGAATCAATGGAAGCTTAGATTCGAGTAAATAAGGTATATTTACACACACAAAGTAAATGTTATAATTCATAATTTATAGGTTTTATATCAGAAGAAATCCATATATGAATACGTTTTTACAAATGACAAAAATTGTAAGTACAAGGGATAAGACTTATTCTATTCGAATGCGTGCACACACAAATTAATCGTGATGCCCAAGTTTTATCTTTTGTTTACAAAGAGAAATCAGCTAATGTTTTATTATTAACTATAATTATAGTATCTGGCAGCCACCCATCCAGTAGAGTGGTTAGTGACGTTGACTGTGGTGACGTAGGGCCTGGGTTCGAAATCCCGGAAAAGGCATTGAGGCTTTTAAATGTATAGTGCCTTCGTGGCATGGGGTTACTCTAAATAGCTGTCGAGCCACAGGTCCTCTCGTGAGGTTGGTGGAAGTGGAAGAAAGGTGAGAGGTCCTTGACAATTCCCAGGGTGTTCTCTCTCTTAAAATTTGGTCGGAATCGAGTAAAATTGTACTGTCACCTGCGTGGTACTCAAAGCTAAGGCTAACGACAGGCGTAAAAATCTAGCCCTTAGCCGTGATGAATTTCATGGAGCTCGATCTGATGTTACTGTCGATCAGGTGGCATAAGCAACAACAACATAGTATCTGGTTCAAGAAGGGAAGAAACAAATTAAAAAGCATTATAATTTTAAATCAAATTAAAAATTTCATTTTTATATGCAAAGAAAAAAAACGCAAATATTTTAATTTTTAAATTAAAGTGAGTTAAAGGCATTTGTACCTTAAAAAGAGTGAGAATAATCAGTTATGAATTGCATACTTTAACTTGAATGAAACTAATTATTTAAAATTGCTTAGGGTTGCATAATTTATAATAAAAATTTATTTGGACAATTTGAATGAACATTAAAGATTTAAAAGAAATTAAACATACTTATATCCCTTTAAGATTTATTCTTAAAGAGTACAAAATCTTTCTTTGTGATGTTTTTCAGAAATCATGTCGTATAAAATTAATCAATTAAATTTAACCTTTTCCTAATGAGTTTGTTGTATCTTTTATCTTTAAAATTAGGAAGGGGATATTTTAACTATAATATCTCCTCTAATGGAATAATATGAAACATTCAGAATTTTATTAAATTATAGGAAAGAAGGATATTTATAAAAATTCCACTCAGATGTTGAGATAAATATTTTTTAAACATCTTTATGATAATAATTGGCAAGTTTTTGTTTAATGCTAGGCACTACATAATAGGAAAAATAGTTTCAAAATTTTCTTATGCTAAATTACTTTTTCTGAAATCCACTGCATCTCAAATCTACAAACAAATAAAAATATTTAATTTCTTACAGAAACTGCCAGATCAATAAGTATATTAATTGCACATATAGTGTAACAGAAAATACCATTGAAATAGAAATTTTTTTAATTTTAAATAGCTAATCAAAGTTTACTATGGAAATAAAAGATAATCTTGCAACTTCGAGAAATATAATTTTAAAGAGAATTTATTATTTTATCCTCCAAATGGAAGAAAATCTTGTTTACTTTTCTCCAAAAGACAAGTTTCTTATAGCTGAAGCAAATACTTACTCTCATACGTTTTACTACTAAATAAAATGTGTCTTTTATTCTGCCTGGAGTAAATTGAGAAACTTTGTGTAAAGAGAAATCTGCTAAATTAGAGAAAGAAAATGCACGGCTGGAGAAATGAAATGAACTGATCAATTTCTTCTTTCGCTTATTATTTTCTCCTATCATGCGTATATTGAAAGAAATATTTTTACCTTTGAACGTATCTAACATACCGTACAATATGGTTCTAAGTTTCTTTGAAGACATATAAAAGCATAGCTAAGATTATTTACTTTCAGAAATACTCGAAGTCTATTTAACGAAAGAACTTTCTATATCCAATTAGAATCGAACCTTCTGTAAGTAAAAATGTTACATTTTTCTGTAATATATCTTTATATTTTACAAAATGTACGTGAATGTGGATTTATATCATTTAAATTTATTTAGAATGTAGGCAAAGGAATTAGTAATTAAAATAGTAAAAATCAAATTATTTTTATGAATGAAATCCCAAGAGAACACAGTATAAAATTAATTTTGTATGATTTATATTTTAAGTGACACATATTATGATGATATAAATTGAATTTTTATTAATTAGTGAAAGAATGAATGTGTTAACATCGCACTGTTCAGCTACACGAGGGCTTGTGGCGACGGACTTCATAATTTTGAACCATGGTAGGCATAGCTTACGCATAAAATTCACAAAAAAAAGGGGACGAACTTCAAATTGCCAATCTTTTCTCTCTTTATATTGCTCTTGCGGGTGGCTCTACGATCACCCGTAATGTGCGTCTGCACAATAATGTTAATGAATTGCATATTTCATAGCCGCAAACGCATGATGTAAATTTCACATGTTTTGCATGCTTCCTTCAGGGTGCTGCATTTTGTGTAGATAGCAGTGTGTAAAAATATCATTCTTATAAAATAATTTTGCAAAAAAAAAGCTCATTAATCATTAAAATCGACAAGAGACTATAATATTTTATTCTGCTTTAAATTTCTGAAACTATATAGATTAATACATTTTGAATATAGCTAACATATATTTCTCCTTTCATATTCTATTTCGAAAGACTGGATGGAAAATACTGAATTGAATCCTCCCAATTTTAATGTCTCCATTTATCTTCAGTAGCTGGAGACATTACAGTTGAATCTTAAATTTGATTTCTAATTCCCTCTGAGGGAGTGAGTGAATGAATATTAACGCCGCCTTGTTCAGCTACACGAGGGCTTTTGGCGATGGGCCTGTAATTTTGAACCATGGTCAAGTGACGAGGACGACACCTGAGTTGGCACCCCCTCTCATAAATACCACAACCAACGGAAGAACGTTTGATCTCTCGACAGATTTAACGTGCATCGCTCCCCTACACGGTGGGCCTTCAGTGGCACTGGGCACGAACTCATGACACGACATCCATGATCCGATACCTCGACAACTCGGCTACCGCTGCCTGGACATTTATTAAGGGCGAGGAAAAGATTTTTAATAAACTGCATATGGCACAAAAAAATCAAAGAAAAATTATTTTACCAAATGCTTCTTGTAATTTTCTTGAAAAATGTGTAGCATATTTTAGCGTGTGAATTACATTTCCGAATACTAGTTTTTTTGTTTTTATATGCTGAAAATTTTTATATGAAATTTTATCAAATATGTCATGAAGGAAATCTTGCTCTTTGGGGTAATTCTTTAATAAGGGTTATTCTTTACAAGTTCAAGGGTTGTTTGCATTATTTTCTTGCTTTTATTATCTATTCTTCAGACCCGTATTGTGCAAGCTCCCAAAAATTCGTGCTTAAAACAATCGACAAATACTATATTATGATCATTCTCTCAAAAGAATCGCGTGATCTATAGAAGATCTAAAAGAACATGTTTCAAACTTTAACTGATCCTCCTTTGGTTTATATTGACGAAGAGGGTGTTTACATAAGGGCGAATTTCTCCACAAAACTATCCATTACAAAAGGAAAGCTTATTTGCTTGAACTAATACAAAAAGCTTCCATTTTATATCTCAGAGCCTTGAAGCTTGATTCTATGTAATATTCTATATTATCTTCCTATTTATTTCACTGTAGTCAGATGTTTACAATTGCGAACTCGCATCCGGAGTTGTTAATGTCTATTATAGGTTTCGAACTCTGGTCCAGCAGAGAACACATCGCGTGAAGGGTCTGGTGTACGTTAAAGCAGTCACATCTCACGTTAGAAGGATGCGGAAGCTTGGAAAAGGGAATGCAAAATTACGTGTCATTCTCGTCACCTGACAAAAGTTTATATCGCTGGGGGGGGGGATGATCAGAGTGCCTAGCTCTTTCGAGCTTTAACCTCTTATCGTTGAGATTTTGAGTGACTGTAACGCTATGTGACTCTTGCTCTTTGTTAATTTATATTAAAAAAGTATAAATAACTTTAAGTAATTTAAGAAAATAATGCATTAAAAATAAAAGATTGCATTAAGTGCTTGAAAAATAACTTTAAAATCACTGTAATCACCGAAAATTATAGCAGATTTAGATCAGTGGGTGGGCGGGACGAAGTCCGACCAATGGGACTGCAGCTTTGAATAGCGTTGACAAAATAAGAAAGAAAATAATTTGACTGTTTATAATAAAAAAACTTTTTTAAAAGCTAAAAAAATAAAAATAAATAGAAAAAAGAGGGACATGAAAAAATAAATTTGATCAAAGGGGTTATTTTTCGCGGAAAAAATAAAGTAATTTTGAAGAAAGCTAGTATCGAACCCAGGCCAATTCGTTTGAATAGATGCTCAAACCACTGGACTACTGAGGCTTGTGAGAAGAGGTAAAGTGAGCTTTTAAGATGGTAAAGAGTGAGTGAGTTGATAGAAATATCGAATTGAACTGGTGTGGGAGTGGCAGAGCCAACTACTCCTTCAACAAAGATATTTAATTAACGGCGTCGTTGCTGACTTGAGATGAAGCATGGTGACCATTGAAGAGCTTTGGAAATTTAGTAAAAATATATTGCAGTTCCACAAGGGCTGCAACGGAGTTAAAGGGTGACGTCAATGAATCTGATTTTTCTGTGCTCACTTTTTGTAAGGTTTATAATTACGAGGTCTATCACCAATAAACTTTTTATTACTTTATGTTGCGCTGTTAACAAACACTCGACGAGGCTCTTTTGTTGGTGGTTAGAAGGATCGAGTATTCCCCAACTGACGCAACACGAGGGCTATTGACAACGGACCTCATAATTTTAAGCCGCGGTCAAGTGAAGAGGACGAGACAAGAGTTGGCATCCCCTTTTCACACCACACCAATAAGAAGACTTTGAGCCTCGATAGATTTAACGTACAACAGCTTCTCTGTTGTTGTTGCTAATTCTCCAGGCTCTGACGAAGTCAGACAAGATGAATTAAATCGTTGACTCTCAAAAATTCCAGCACAAGAAAGCGATCCGTGTAGATATCTTTGCTTCTGAGATCCATACAAAGCATTATGTGCTCCGGAGAAGCCTGGTGATCTTGACACCTTGCACAGATGGAGAAGATCTTCTTGTTTGTGGAGAATGAAAGGCACTTGATATGACCACTAGCGAGACGAGAAAGTGTAGTCTGGGAGCATCTATCACACTTGAGGGCTGGGCCAGTCCGGGTCTATTACCCGTATACCTATGATGAGTGGGAGGAACTCTCCATTCTACCAAATTTTGAGATTTTTTTAACGAGTATAATTCCAGATAGGTAAGGGCGGATGTAGAGGGAGTTCGAAGATTGCAGTCCTCCTTTGCTAGTTTGTCCGTCATTTCATTGCCATGAAGTTTGACGTGAGATGGGATCCATTGAGAATGAATATCATGGTGTAGCGATATATGGTTTAGTTTGTGTAAGATGGAGACACTGGTTTTGTCTCCGACAATAAACCATTTAAAAGGTGTTGAAGTGAACTACGGCTATCGGAGAGAATCCAAATATCACCGTAATTCTTCCTAGGTAGAATGGCCTCAAGTCCCGCGTCAATGGCTACTATCTCACTTTTGAAAACTGAGCAAAAATCTGGATTGCGATACTTCAAGGACAATTTTTCTTGAGGCGTTTCGATATAGATACCACTACCGGCCCGTTTAGATATTCTGCTGACATCAGTATAAATTTTGATTGCATCATGGGGAATGCTGTTAATGATCTCAAGTGCCAAATGTCTGAGATGGCTAGAGACAAAAGTTTTCTTAAAGACGAGTAAACTTAAGTTGAAGTGGAAATACACCCTGGAGAGTCCCTCCGAAGGATTCAAGCTACATTGTAGGAAAAGGGCTCTACTTCACCAGAAAGAAAGTTCTCGGACTCAACTTGGATGCTCGATCTCATGACACGTGAACCACGAATCCTTGACTATAACCACATGGTGGCCTCGGACACTAATGAATATAGTCGAAGACGAAATTCATGATCATAATTCTGAATGATCCAATCAGTATAATACAAATAAATTTTATTAGTTAGCTTGTTTTAGTAACATAAATGAAAAATAATTTTCTTACGAAAATAGACCTATTCTTCCAAAAAGGTTTTCAATAAAGCAATAGTATTTATTTGCTTTTTAAATCATTTATGCTCTTCATACTGAATAAAATTGACGTTAGAAATCTTACACAACACAGAAAAGATAAATAAATGTCTTCCACGCTCATTAGTTTGTTTTCGGTTTCCATATGTCACGGAAATATTCCTGAACATTTCCATGAGAATACCAGAAAATTTTAAAAATACAAGTTCAAGTACAGCGATAAAAAATACGAGAGCTATACTTTAATTTTATAGACGTTTCCTTTACTCTTACATGTATTTAGAAAAATATATTCAAATTAAATCTAATGTCACACAAATTTTAAGTGTAATGAATTTTTAAACAATTCAAAGTGCCGTATTTTGAAAAGCATTCAACTGTTTTGATTTGGAGAATAAATTTAAGTACTTTGCAGTTTTACATTTCGTTGTACTATAAATAAATATTTATTTACATACAATACAAATGGGAGCACTTCGACATCAAAAATAATGTTTTAAGTAAAAAGTATATTATCTGTATAAATACTCTAAATATTATATTATAGTATTATTTGATCCCTTTATGTAGCTACTGAATTCAAACTATACCACTTATTGTTAATACTCGTATTATAATAACAAAAGGATGCAGAAATATAGTTCAAAATAAATGTATATATCACTTATGTGATTATGTTCATATTTATATGAATACCGCAACTTTGTTCCACCGACCTAAGATTCATGAGGGAGAAGTTGCCCGTTCAGAATGGATGTGGTTCTTTTACGGTATTCTGAAACATAATCGATGTGTTCCTTTTTATGCTAAAGATAATGTTAAATTGACCACTGGCAGCAGATGGTACAGATCTATTTTTTCTTAAGAAACCATATCCATTATCTTTTTCTCAACATGGAAATTTCTGTGATGTGTGGATCCTATTAGATAAATCTGTCTACAGAATCAATACAGTTTTTGCATAACAATGTCTCAAAAAATACAAGAAAATGTTCTCACCCATTATTAATGTATTAACTAGTCATATTTTATGGGACAATTTATATATCAGCATGCATAACTAGTAGGTTATTCGGAAAAATCTATAAAAAGAAGTTCAATCGTAATTTCATAAAAATAAATTTTTATGAAAATAAATTTAGTTTTAAGTAGTAATATAATTAATAATATAATATTTAAGTAATATTTCAAATTAATGAGATATCAGAGTTAAAGTATTAGGTCCAATTTCTAGCGTTTCCTTATTTCAGTAACATTTAATTATATCGCATTATTTTCTTTTTATGTGATAAATAATTATTATTATCTCATTTGAAATAAATACTTATCTATCCACGTTACATTTTTTTTCTGGTAAGCAAGCTGATAACACTTAGTATATATCAAATTACAGAGTCGGCTGGAGGGCGTGGTTAATTTTTCGCTGCTTTCTGCACCCAAGATTGTGGGTTCGAACCCGGTCCAAGTCTGAGGATTTTCAGGATGCAGAAAATTGACAGTGGTCATATCTTGTGATTATACGGCATGTAAAAGAACCCTAGAGAGTCTGTTTGGCTTGGTGCCTCAGCAAAACTAAATACAGGTTCGCATTGTCCAGAGCTCAGGTGCCTCCTTCTGGGGAGGAAACTTGGCATCAAAATTACTTGCGGTATTTGTATCACCTATATGGTGCCACGCTAAAAATTGATACCATCTTCTCTGGGAATGTACTAGGTCTGCAAAGGTTAAAATACCAAAGTACAGCCCCATTAGAAAAAAAACTTATAGATCCCATGAATAAAACTATAAAATTGTATCATAAAAATGGTATTAATAGAACAAAAATTCTTTAAATGTTTATTTTTGAAAAACACGTTTAATTTCTTTAAAAAAATTGCTAAATTAAAAGCTAATGCCGTTCAAAATTAGTATTCACTAAAGTTAAACCACATTTTTCCTCTGTTTCTATAAAAACATAACTTAAATTTAACAAAATGTGATAGGAATAATATATTAGAAAATTGTGTCAAGGTGTTTCATAAATATATGTAGAGCAGGGGATGGCAACCTTTCAACTGTGACGTACCAAACCAATGTACTAGTATGATTCAGCGTGCCCCACAACAGGACATTTTTAAAAGAATTCGACTCCCACTTTAATTCATGAAGAGTTAGATAATATAGAGGTCAATACTATAGATTTACAGTTTTATGTATAAATTTTGCATCATTTAAAGATATGATCTTAACATAAAAAGAAACAGCATAAAATGTAACTATTTCTAAAACAATTTTTTAACTGTACATACATTATGTATTTTTTAACATATTTATTAAAATAAGAAATAGACAACATAAAATATAAGTCTTTCCCCATTATGGTTAAATAAAAAGTTAAATAAAATTTAATGCAAGCCCAATGCTCCACTTTCATATCGCAGAATCAGGGGTAAAATTTGTGATTTTTAATTTGACACGATTCTGAGCATTCACTTGTTAAACAATTTATTTGGGGACTCGAAATATTTTTCATATGAAGAAAGACATTTTAGTTAAACATGTAGAAATAAAAGCGAAAATAATCAACGAACATGTAATTCTTTCTCTTCTAATCTCTCCAGTAATGACAAGCAACAATTTAAGAAATAGCTGTAAATTTATCTTTGGAGTTCACAGAATTTTTCGAAAATTCCGTAAATTTCCATTAAAAATTTATTAACTTTCATGCATTTAAAAATTTACAAATTTGTAGAGTAGTCCAGAGTGCCATTGTGAATTGTACCACGTGCAACATCTTTCACGCGTGCCATATAGGTTGCTGACCCCAGATCTAATAAGAGTAGTGCTCAAACTTAACTACAAATCTAACACATAATTAGATAAACAATTACGCATCATAATATATTTAATTCTGTTGGGTTAAGTATGTAAATTTCCTTTATTAAGTTTCTATTTATTTTTGCAATTGTCCATAGATTGCATAAACTAACTTTATCTTAATGCATATATCAATTTTGTAACCTCGAAACATAGTAAAATGAAGTTGAAACCAAACTCGTTCGCGATACATCACTCACACATCCCAAGAAGATTTTAAGGTAAGCTTTCATTTAGTGTGTAGCAGTCTCCAATACTTCTGCCAATGGATATTTGATGGAATCTGGATTTGAACACAAACCTGACTTTTTTATCTTTGTTTTGATGATTTAAAACCACAAATCACATCAATCCCGAAGAAAATGACCTTAATTTGATATATCATTGGCTAATATAATTTTTAATTTACTTTTCTGAACTTTAAGCACACATTTAAATTTAATATTTTAACACTAATAAATGAAGAACATAATAATCATATTACAAAAAATTGTAGTTTTTATTTAAATTTGAACGAACTCTGAATCATAAACTGATATAAGAATTTTATTTAAAAAATGATTCTTAATACATAAACTTAAAGGCATAGACTTGTGTACATTTAATTTATATATGCACAAGAACTGAAAATTATTTAAAATATTTTCTTAGATAAAAAGTTCAATACGTACATAAGATTTAAGACAAACTATGTTGTGGATGAACAGATTTGGTTCTTGTACATTTATAGACAACTATTGTTGTTTCAAACTACATTTACGGAGGTAGAACTTTCCCCAAAATGGCCAATACTCATTTCACTATAAACTCTTTGCCATTGTATGACCCACTAACTCGAAAAATACGTTCTCTTATTCGATTTACTGACAAATAAAACACTTCTGAATGATACTACAAAGTATTATATAGTATGCGCGGAAAAATAATATGAAGAAAAATATTCCAACCATCAAAAATACTGCAGCAATTCCAAAAGTCCGAAATGTTCGGCTGCAGTGGCTGAATGGTCATGGTCACGAACTCATGAGCAGTGTTGTTGTTGTTGCTTATCTCCTTGTCTAGCTTCTGCTAGACGAGATCTATGAGTTTGTTCACCCTCAAAAAGTCATATACAAGCGTAGGAAGACCTAGTAAGTCGTCGTAGGACAAACCCAGGCATCCAAGAATATGAGTCGGGGAAGCCTGCTCGATATTACATTTTGGACAGATCGGGTGGGTTTTATGGCTACCCTGTAAGACAAGGCTTCTTAAAAGTCCACTAAAAAAACCTGGAAACTGCCGTCTGGGTGCATCTGCCGCAATTCATATCAAGGGATCCTCCAAAGGAATCAGCTCGATACCAAATATGAACCGGAGGGGCCAGCCAAGTTGTTTTTAGCTCTAACCATTGGTTTTAATCCTATGCACCACAAAGAGGGGATGATGTGCATTAAATTTGTCATTGTTCGAAGTTCTCAGTTTGTAGTAGTGTGGATTTTTATAAATTTTCATAAATAAGTTCAGATATTATCGCTTGATTTAACTGACATCCTTCGCTGTTGCTTTAAAATGTAAAACGTTCATCAATCGAACTAATCAATTGAATATTTCAGGTGACATCTTTTATTTGCCATTAAAACGTGATCCTCATAACAAAAAATTGTAGAATGAAGTTAGAATTGTAATTGTAGCAGAAAAAAAATGAATGTGCTAGGTAGAGACATGAAAAGTGGAAACTACAATTATTCACTAGAACGCAAACTGATTTTCCATTCACGCCACAATCTGCACTATATTCTGTTCTGAATCTATCCCATTGAATCTCACTCAAAAACAAAAGAAAATAGCAGGAATGATTTCCGAAACTGAAGCAGGACACTTTCATGGCTCACATTATTGCTTTACGGCAGAAGTCTTCAACCTGGGTTCCACAGAACCTTATGGGCTCCTTAGAAGTTCTGCAATTGATCACAATTTGCCAATTGATCAAAACGCCACAATTTTAGTAAAATTTGTATTTCTATACAAGATTGAATTTTTAAACATAGTTTGTAAAAATAAGTATAAATAAATATTTTATGGGTAAATTTAAATCTTAAATTTCGTATAAGTCACACGCTTCAAACATGAATAGATAAATCAGAAGACTTGGCAATGAAAGGCAAGGAACAACTTATCAACATATCAAAAGATTCGACGACATTCAATAGTTCTCGTTATAGACCGTTACGCTAGAACATTGATCCGTTACGCTATTTTCTATTTAAATCAGCAAAATACAATTCTTTTGTGCAAGGACTCCAAAAAATGCAAAATTTTGGTGGCAAAAACTATTTTTGAAACTTGAATAAAATTAAATTTTTTCATGGTTTTCAATGTCCCTGATCTCATTTCAATAGTTTTTTTGGGCTGTGGAGATAGCTAACGCAGTCTACGCATCCAATTTGAAGATTTTTTTGTTTTGTATGATAATATCATACGTGAAATTCAATAGATTCCTCTTCACATGATACCTAAATGAAAAGTTGAGAGAAGAATGTCCCATCAAAAATTAGTGAAACATGACAAATGCCTTTTTTTTTGTTCATGATTTTTATCATCCCTGTCTTAACTTTTTCTCCCATCTTAACACCTATATTTGTTTACTACAAACATCGTTCCAATTCAATTTAGGATTTCTTACTCTGAGAATCACATTTCTGTGGGGAAAAACAGGCATCTCTGTTTGATATTGAGACATTTGTTACATTTTTGCAAATTTATCATGTTTACATTTTCAATTTTATTCCATCTCTCAAACATAACACTCGTTATGGAAAGAGCATATAATGGTAAAGTATTTTTTTTTTAAATAACCCATGTATTTTTTCATATTATACAGGAAATATAAAAGTTGCTGTCTTTCTAGGGCATTTTAACCCTCTAAGACATGCTACGTAGAAATTCAGTTAACCCATTATTTTCAGAATAAATATTGGCTGGAGATATTTAACTATATACTTCTTTTAAGTTAAAATCTAATATAAACTGTCTTCAAAAAAGGTTTTATTCAAAAATATGGAATTTAATACATATGAGTATTCGATAATCAATAAGGAAATGTGAAAAAATAAAGAATATTTAAAAATAAACTTCTGTTTATGTAATATACTCTATATAAATAAAAACGTATCTCTCAGATGTGTTTATTACTTACAGCAACATTAATAAGGAATTTATTTATTAATGCTAAATTAGTATTTACTTATGTTTCCATTTTGTACTACAATATATTTTTGTTATATAGGTGATTTGTAACTAACTTTAAAAAATATTTGTTAATAGTGTATACATTTGTGGTCTTTTCGTTTCATCATATCATTGAGATAACTGCTACATTAGACTATTTTGTTATTTTTCTGTAATCCGAACTTAAACTATGCATATAGATGTAAAAAACTTTTTAAGTACAAAGTAAGTCAGGATTGTCTTAAAAAATATATATTACATATATACATCATTAAATTATTTGGCATTTATTTATTATTCTGCCCATCAATTTCATCACACAAAAAACATCGCCAATTGCTTTCATCACTGTCTTTACTGTGTTTGAATGTTCATAGAACGGTTTCTCTCATTCTCTCTCTCAACTATCTCAGTCTGTAAATATCACGGCATTTGGTGACATGTTTTAATTCGGTGAAATTATTTGATGGTATAACCAACGATTATTTCGTATCAATTAATCCATCCGCAAACGATGTTTTAATGTATTACCTAATTAGGAGCGGGTTAAATAGGTAGAACATTCTTACAATATATCTTAAATAAAGTATAGCTTTAAAAATGTACAAATAAATATATAACTATACGAATCTACTTTTCATTTAACAATAAAACAAAACTTATACTATTATGAATGGCATACAATAATTATGAGATTTTGCTCTCATGGGTTGGTAAATAATAATAGCTTAGTTAATAATATGAGACATTTACTGGGTGTTTAAATCTTGTAAAAAATTGCTTAGAATTGCAAATGCGTAATACAAAACAAACCGAGTTCCTATCTTTTATAAACATCGTTTTTTTTAAATTACTGTTGATTAACTAGTCTTAAATTTCCTAATCTATTTTCAATAAATCGTATGCAGATGGAAATTTTTAGCATTAAGTCGAGAGGAACTACCATTGTAGATTGCTATTGATATAAAATCAAACGTAGAATTACTAAATTTGTATTAAAATGGTACGCTAACAGTTTAGATTAGTATAAATGTAGACCAAAAGCCCAGTGGAAGAGTGGTACATCAAGTTCCGCACTAAAGATTCGGGCTGGTCAAGATCGACTCAGCCTTACATTCCTTCAGTGTGTCGATAAACGAGGACCACGTGACTAAACACTGGGGTTTTACCTCAGACTGTCCACCTGATCGGGACGCCCAATGATCAGGAAAAGGGAGAGTCTAGGCCCTCATGGGCTGTTGCGTCACTGAGTTTGTTTATAAATAACAACCAGTTCCAAATGGTCTTATGCAGGCAGAACTCTTAAGAATAAATTAATATTTCAATATTGATCATTAAGCCCTCTTCCCAATAACTAAATATTTTAAGACTTTAGATATTAGGGATATATTTCATTAAATAAATTTCATGTTTATGTCCTTTCGTTGAATGCCATATTTTAATCACTAAGACTGAATATATCTTAAAATGTAGATGAGGTTTGTAAAAAATAAAATTTTTTACTATCCATAAGAAAAAAAATAAAAGTAATATCACACACACACACATTTCCTGAATTTCAATCCCCTTTTTTTTTATCAAAATACTTAATCTTTGACCATTATAATTCGTCACAAAGTTTTTTTATTCTAATACCAGTGGTATTTTTTCCAGAGACATACTTTTCTCCCACAGGCACGAATTTGTAAAAAAAGGCATCATTTTGAAATAAATATGTTAAAGCAGCATAGCAGTGTAGTCCTTTTAGAGCCCTCCACGTCTGAATTATTAAAATTCAGGTTGTATCGAGTTTTTTTTCTTAGAAGCTTGAGGAAATGCGGTGGTAAAAGAAATTTTTGAAGCATAAGGGACTATTTTAGAGCACGAAACAGGCAATTTTAAAATGAAGGCTTGATATCTGAGTGTTGTTATTTATTCAAAGAAAAGTGAGAAGGTTTCTCTCAAGAATCAAGAAATTTTAAGGGGCACATAAAATATATGGATCAAAAATCATACCTTATAATTCTTGTAGTACGAAAGAAAAACAGTTTTATAAAAATATATCCTTTCAATAGATAAATAAAATTAATAAAATACAATATAATAGGTATTAAATAGAGAGAAACTAACAAAATTGTGGACATTAATTAAACTAATTACTATAAAATTAATACTTCTCTCTCTCTCTTTAACTTTCTTTTCTACATTGCAAGAAATTAATATTTCTCTCTGAATGTGTAAAAAAAGTTTTTCGAGTGATGCTATAATAAATTTATTTGTTAGTAAAAATAGGTCATAGGAAAGGGGAATTTAACTGAAGAAGAAGCAAAGAAGGAATAAAAATTCAATGCAGCTTAGAGAGAAAGGTGATTAAGAGATGCGGAGATGAAAACTTGAAATTTATTTTTTCTTGCTTACAATATATTGAAAAAAAATAGAACTCCGTAATACATGTAAATTACAGTTTTAGAAATGAGTAGGATCAGTTGTATAAATTGTGCAATGAGGGTTGGTCCGCAATTAGGTGGAATCCTATCCAAATCGTTAGAAAATACAAGATATTTTTATTGTGAAATAAAAATATTTTAATCAATATTGGATAAAAAAAATTAAAACATTCACATTTTACACAGCAAAATTCTTTAACATCTTTATTAAACCTTTCGAAAATGATATCAATATTTAATTTAGTGGTTTTAATTATCTTGTATCAGGTTTTGAAGTAAATTATATGTTTCTTAGAAGAGTAAATTACTCTAAAAATCAATATATAAGATCACTACATCAGCTGGAAGAAGCATTTTAACTTAAAGTAAAAAGGAATAAAAATCGCAACCATTGAGTGAGTGAATTTTAACGTCCCACTGTTCAGCTACACGAGTGTCCGCGTAATTTTGAACCATGGTCAAGTGACGCGGACGACACCTGAGCTGACATCCCCCTCTCCTAACTACCACACCACACCAACGGGAGGACGTTTGAGCTCTCAACAGATTTAACGTGCATCGCTCCCCTACACGGTGGGTGGTCAAAAGTTCCAATGATGGTACTACCTAAAAATGTTAAACATTAAAAATTTCATTTCTTTTATCGCTCGTGTAGTCTTATTTTTCCTCCTCTTAAATTTTTATAAGAACATAATTTGGCGTAAAAAAATTAAGAGTACGAAATAATCTTTTTTTTTTTTCTTAACTGAAACAGAAAATTTTTTAATTATTTCTCTTTAAGCTTGCAAATTTTATTAAATTTTGATTTTTAAGAGAAAAAACTATGATTTTGAAACTTTGTTGAGAACGTACCAGGTGATATACTAAATGCTCGATATTTACACTGTACTCAAAATGCAAAATTTTTGCTCAAAATTAGTAGCTAACTTTTGAATAATTTTCTTTTTTCTCTCGACTAAGATAATAATTCCTTTCTTATATTACTTTTGCCCCAATTGATTTTGAGCCACAAAGTGTTTTTTACTTTAATATCAGATACTTATACTTTATTAATGCAAAATATAGAAAACTTGCATAAAATATAATGATTCATATGTTGACTGTCCATTAAATTAAATGAATATCTAAAATCATTAAAAAGCTATTTCCGATCATGTAAAACAAATGTAATTTGTAGAATAACTGCACAAAGCAATATTTTCATTTTGTGTTTTAATACTTGATTTCCTTATTTGAATAAAGTTTTACCGATCTCTTTTTTTTTTGTAAATATGTTCTTGGAATACACTAGGGGTTAATTAAGATGATCAAATGGGTATCTTATCGCTAACAGTATCTCATTGAGTGCTTTTAAGGGAACAAGGTCTTGTTCAAAAGAGTAAAATGCCAAAATTAAGACTTTTTGTGTGTTTATGGGACATATATCTTTTAAAATTCCCAACAGAATTTAGATTTTTTTTGTGCTTTAACAAAGATACTTTATTCATTCTGTGGAGATACAAAAGCAATTTTTGATTTTTTTTTTTTTTAATTAAAGTTCGACGTAATTTTTGAGATCTCATAATACATACTTATACTTAGGTACCATTTTTTAAAAATATATCTCTTAAATACATACGTTAAATTTTTGTTGCACATATATAAAGCAATACATAAAATATAGCGAATTTATTTATTTAGTAAAATATTTAGTTCGATTAGTTTGTTTGAAAAGTTTAGTTTCTTTAAAAAAATATTTTAAACTTTGCAATTTTGAAGATTTTTATTTTCCCCCCTTTTTCATACGTAAAACTATCTTTTTACTTTATTACTACTTACTTAAAAAACTTTATACTTCTTAGACTAAAAAACAATTAGATTCACTATATGCACAAGTATCCTGTATATAAGTATGTAAAATTTGGAAACATATCGTGCATTGTTTTTTTAAAGTGTCCAAATTATGCTTTGGAGAAACAATGAAAAAACTGAAAGTAGCAATGTTTACACACATTTTTTTATCTCAATATTTTTTCTGCCTTATTTTATATATCTTAAAGTGATATTTTAAGTCTTCTCTAGAATTACAGAAGTAATTTTAAATTCAATCTTTTTCCTTTGTTATAACTGATCATGAACATAATTTTATCAAACATATTTCATTAGATGCCATTTTTTATAAATATATTTCTAGAATATGCAAAATATTTTACATATATACATAAAACAATGAAAAAAATATAGTCAAACAGTATTTTGATAAAATAATTGTATAATTTCTTCTAAAAAACCCTAAGACTTTGAAATTTTAAAAATCTCAATTTTTTTCCTTTTTTTGTCATGTAAAACTAGTTTTTCAAAAATATAATTAGACATTAAAAAAAGAAAAATATTATTTTTCCTTTCTAGTAAACACAAATTAGTGGTTTACATTCGAGAACAAGAAAAACAATCTTTTAAAAGTGTCAAAGGAGGTGTGGTCGAATGTTTAGATTTTTATCATTTTTCTCTTTCGTATTTTAAAAGTTATTTTATCAGCGAAAATACAAGTGTTCATCTTTTGTTTTAGAACAATATGCATTTTTTTTAATACTAAAGTTGAATAAACGATTTTTTTGAATGCATATGATGTCCTCATACCCTTTATCTTAGTTTCGTAAATTAATTTTTTAACTATGACAAAATTTCATGAAAACATTTAAGTGTACAATTTATCAATATTAATTTATCATTAGATAAATTTTTAACATTTTTATTATTTTCAGAATTCATTCTTGAATGGCTCAAGAATCACAGCAAGAAACTTCAAAACTACAAGAAACCTACTTCGGTCTAAATCGAAAATAACCTACATAAAAATACGCTTCGATGATTTTAATTTAATTTTGAATCATTGTGTTCGATCGGTATAAATTTTTCGTTTCAGCGTACGCATTTTGCATGAATAACTTTTTATCCACAAGTTAATAACCCTGAAAATAACAATAGCCCTGGGATGTATTCCACTATAAAATAATACTTTTATCAACAACATGTTTTCAAAAGAGTATACCATCGAAAAAGACAAAGTTTTATTTTAAATAAATCAAGATTGATGAAATTTTATTCCATATCAAGCTTGTTATATGAGTTACCGAGGCAACTATTTTTTACTTTCTATTATATAAAAAATAATTATTTTACGCTTCACTTGATTTTTTAGTTTAATCTAGCATGCTTGATTGATATATAGAAAACTTTCAGTTGCATGAATTCCTTTAGATATAAGGACTGAGGAGGATAAAGATTAGAACTTATAAGAATAGAATTTTGTGATATAATTTCTGTGGAGATGGAATTTTTCTTTTCGATATACGTTTGGCTGAGGAACTAAATGTTAGCTGGTATTTATTATTGCTGAAGATTTGTATTCTTGTTATTTACGTGTATTGCAAAAAATAATACATTACAAAAACTAAAAAACACGCTTTTATAGTGAATCGAACTAAAAAGTAAAAAATAATTCTTAATATAAGAATAAAATGATTAACGGGAGAATCAATGTAGTTGGGGTGAAAGCGTGGCGTGCTTTGTAGTACATTTTTACACCAACTCTGTATTTCAGACTAGAACTAGTAAGAAATTTTAATAATTGATATCGAGCATCCCACGCTTTTACCACAATGACATTAATTTTCTCGTTAATCATTTTATTCTTACATTAAGGATTACTTTTAACTTTTTAGTTCGATTAACGATAAAGCGTGTTTTTTGGTTTTTTTAAACTATAATTTGTTTTTTATTTTATATATCGATCTACAATAAAAGAGTGTTTTTTAGTTTTTTAAACTATGATATACTCATTGGTGAAATAATCTTAAATGCGTCATTTTCTTAGAAACCAGAAGACCCCCCATTGGCATTCTGTAAGTGCATCAATACGGCCTGGTTTGCAAAATGTAGGATCAGTCACAACTGAAGGAAATCTAGAAAGGCTAAGTTTGAAATATTTAAAGCGGAAGAAGGTCAATAATATTTTTCATAAAAAGAGCTCAATATTCTCTCTGAAACTTGCATCAGCGTTAGACATAAAAGTACACGTTTTGAATCAAAGAGTTTGTGAAAAATTATTTCATCCAGTGACGTCTGAATCAATTCCCAGCTGTTGGATGCACTTTAGAGTGAAGATATTGCTGCAAAAAGTTGCTTAATTTTTCCCATATGCGTCTTCACATAGATCCTAAATTCGTATTATGGTTTGAAGTAGTATTGAATTTTCTTCCCTCCTCTCCTGCCCCTTAGAAAATGTTACTGATACAATGACAAGCCAGCGCAACGTTTATGAGGTTAATTATCTTCCTTAATCTTCAGAGAACTTGCCTATGATAACAATTGAACAAGACAATGCGTGAGTACATTTGGCACAAAATGCTCAAGACCTCTTCAACACCAAGATAGCATTGTTCCTTGGCCTTCTTGTTGTCTTTATCTATTATCCCATCAAGAACATATGGTTAATGATTGAAGTAAGATCAGTACACACACACACACACACAACATCAATACATGAGTTTTAGCAATGTATGGAGGAAGCATGGGTGGTCAAAAATCCCAATAAAGAATTTAAAACTTCTTTTAATCAATGCCGAAGCGTATAGCAGAGGTTATTGACAGTCATATTGGCAAAATTCAGTATTTATTTTCTAGCCTAGCAGAGAGTCTTCATTAGAGTCATTTAATCAATGTGATGTATTTAATCTCAAATAAATTTGGCTTTGATATTTCTTGTTCTTCACGATGTTGCATTTCGGAAGACCAGTATTGATTTAAGCTAAGCAAATTAAAACAAGTAGAAAATAATTTGTTACAAATGTTTTCATATTGGATTACGTTCGAAAACACGCTTTTCAGGATAAACTAAATAGAAAAAATTAACGCTACGTATATTGTAACTCAATGACTAAATTTAGGACTAATGAGAAATCAATTCATTTTCTAAAGATACTGGCAGAAGAATCTGAGAATTATAATATAAAAATAATCATGTATACAAAATATAAAAATAATTTGGGAGCTATAATATAAGAATCATTTAGTAATGTAATCCTATTAACCCAATTATCTGAAGCGTTATTAATATTTTTGCATGGTAATTTTTATTTACTAATTTCAGTATAAAATGATAATCTTATATTACATAATATCTGTTTTTGAATTGTTAGAAATTAACACCATACAATTTTATATTGCACTGAAACTCCAATTCGTCTTTCTTTGTTCAAGAACAACAAAAAGAACAGAGTAAAAAATAATATAAGAATAACAACGAAAGTATCAAAACTAAGCAATTTATTTTTTCTACATTTAATGTTTTCCTTTATATCTATGTGAAAGTGTACACACATATACATATATATATATTGTTACATAGATCCGAGGTTCAAGGAGAGAGCAAGATAGCTCTTCAGGAGCAATGGAAATTTAATTTCGAAAAACGATTCTTTAAATACAGGATAAACTACTCAAACTCGATTAATAAATCTCAGAAGACCTTCACGACTATAAGTGCCTAAAATATATGTAAAAGATTGTTCACAAGGCATTCGCTCGTTCTGCGCAACAGCCAAAGAAATAAATAATCACGGATTGACTGTTTACGGTCAAATCAATAGAACGGTATAAACAAGACTAAGTTTCGGCAAGCGACTCCTATTTATACGCCTCAATGACCTTTCGAAAAAAATCCGCTTCCTTGATAGATCATGTCATTAGTAAATTTCTCCCGTAATTTCCACGGGAATCCATAGGGTCGAGAACTCACCAAAAATGGTCTCCTTAATGGTCAAAAGTCGCCACTTTGGTCACCAAAGATGATGCCACCTTGGTCTATCGCAAGATTTCGCCAAGTTTCCATTGCATCGTGATTATAATGTAAGAAACGGCGTTGCTGGGAAAATATTACAATTTTAACATAAAAAAAACGAGCAATATAAAAGCATTACACATCTAGATTTAAATTATTTACGCTATTTTACACATATTTCGCAACAATATACATGCACATGCATGTATATATACATATGTATGAGTATTTCCTTTTCCACAAGTACTACTCATCCTAAAGCTAAGTAAATAGAGAATTCTCATTTTTTTTTTCTTTACGAGAAAAAATTATCCTTCTTTTTTACTCGAAAAAAAGGTGTGCACTTTTTATCCTATAGAAAAAAGCGCACTAAATCATTACGTATTCCACAGTAGCACTCTCAACATCTTATTAGCTTTCTTCAACCCTAGTGGATAGCTTTTTACCAATTTTGCATTCGGCTGTTGTGAATTCGTATGGAATAAAGAATATGTTTCAAGTGACTTCATTTGAATCTCAGCACTTTCTCGAGTGTATCTTTACGGAATAAAATCAAGCCCAGGATGCCTAAGTTTGTGGAAAAGAGAAACCCTTTTCAAAGGAAAAGAGAATTGTGCTTCTTAAAAAAAGGATATTACGTTTCATTCTCACAATGACACCATTTGAGATTCCCGTGATCAGTTATTTCTTTGAATCTCTTTTTTAAGATATAAAAGAACTCAAAATCAATGGACAACGCTTCATTCGAATTTCTTTAAAAAAATCCTCTTTGGTTAGTTTTTTAAGACAATACACCATGCACAACAGGGTTCATGAAATATAATTTATAAAACCTCTGTTTATAATTTAACGTTGTTTTGTTACGTATAGATTCTTTTGTCAATGTACTTGCATTTATCGGTAAAAATTACATATGCAGTGTGTGGGGGGGGAGGATTTTATGCAAATCAGTAGCAAACAATAAGACAGTTCTTTAAGAGCGATTAGAATTTATTGTCGAAAATCAATACTTAAAAATACAGGATTCAACAGCAAAATCTACAGGATAAATTTCAGAAGCACACCTTCAGCAGCACTCAGACACAATTATCAATGTCTAAAATACGCGTGCGTAAAACATCATTCACAAGCACAGCCGAGCTAATCACGGTCAAGTCAAGATTACTAATCGCTAGTCAAAACATGCTCACTACTCACTGGTTGAAACCAGACTGACTAGTTTACAGTGAATTACGGTGAGCTCTCCATCCAGCCCTCCATCCCATATTTAATAGTCTTCGATATGGAAGCGACGAAAGTGGATTTCTTCATTCTGCATGGTTCTGCATGGCGATAGACTGACTCGTTTCGGCGAAATTACTCTATTTTTAGCCGTGCGAAAACTTCGAGAAAAATCCGCTTGCATCATAGATTGGAAATTAGTGGATTTCTCCACTAATTTCTAGAAGAATCCAGAGGATCATGAGCTCACCAAAAACGGTCGCCAAAAGGGATGCAAACTTGGCTCTATTACTAAGATTTCGCCAAGTTCCCATTGGATCGTCAGTATAACGTAAGTGACGGCGTTGCTTGTGAATTATAAGTAAAGAGAGTAATATAAATGCATTACACATCCAAATACAAACTATTTACACTATTTATACAAAATTCATAACAATATAATCCTATAACGGATTACATTACATTATAGTAAATATAATTTAATGTATCCCAGCTACATTTTTATAGTACAAAAATGAGCTCTACAGTACCTCGTCTAGTTAATCGTAAAACATCTTTTTATAATATTTTTTCTAGCGTTTTCGGATTGTTGGACGGAAAAATGTCTTCTGATCACAGCGATCTACAACACCAATAGTATAAATTACCCAAAAAACTCGAGTGTAACATTTTGGAGCAATAGTACCATGTTCGAGATTATTTTGGGCATGACAGTTAAAAGGTTATTTCGCTAATTATTATTCTACGATTATCATGAATAAGTCTGAATTTTTTTATCAAACTTTCACTTCAACTAGAGTTATTCTCAGTTGTCAACTTCCTGCTAAATATTCAACTTTTTCGCGTTAATTTTTACGTGCCTTCCGCTATTTGCAAAAAAACGAAAAGGCATCTTTAATGAAAGGGGTCTTCAATAAGTGCCAACGTTTAATAGGTTGGATATTTTCTTTCGCAAAAATTTCATAATTGTACTCGGTGCAATTGAGGCACATGACTTTAAGTTTTTTCTTCAAGTAAGTGATTAAATAAGTAAATGAGTAAAATTAAATTTTGGCTAATTATCTTTTAAATTTTTAATAATTATTAAAAGTTTAAAAGATAATTATAATCTACTATAATCTAGATTATAATCTACTAAATGGTTGCGTCGTAAATTTTTTTATTGGAATAATAATATATAATATAACTGAAATTTAGTATCATGCTGTTTGTTTCTCATAATATCCTTCGAAATAGGATATGCAGGGGAAAAAACAATATATATATATAACAGTTTGTTCCTTTCATTCACCAACTACAGTTTAAGGAATGCATTAGCAGTTTTACTACTGTTTAAGCATACCTTTTTTGAAAATTGTAGAATTCAATTATTTCTCAATGGAAAAATAAAGACTTATAGGCTAAGCAAGTTTTCTTCATCAAAAATCTATTCTAATTTCTTTGAGGAATGTGAAGCTTAAATTAAGCTTAAACGTTGCAGTATACATTTATTTCTCTTAACTTAATAAGAGTTTGCAATCTTGTAAGAAAGAAAATAGGAAATTTATTTTAAACTGAAATTCTTAAGAGCACACTGTTTTATTTTAAGATTCAGAATGCTTGCTTTACAAAGTAATTGTATAGAATCCTTTCAAAGTTGTGATTAAATACATTAACGTTGTAAAAATCAATATAACTTTAATTTTTTTGTTACCTTTTTATATTTTCAAGAAAATTTTTGGCATATATTGTTGTATTTTGCTCAATGTTTATGATAAAAATAAAAGTATGCTTTTGCAACAAAATTTTTCTTAAATAAATAAGAAATGTTTACAATAAATGTATTAAAAAAACTGAAGAACTTATTAACCTTCTTTACTTCTTTTATGTGAAATATAGTTTAAATAAATATTTAACAGATTTTCATTAAGTTTACTATCTTCTAATAATTTCGAACAAATTGCTATCGATATTAGACATTCAAAATTGTGCATCAAGTTAGACTTTAGAACAGCTTACAGTAGACTCTTGCTCGCTCCATTTCCCTTCTAATAACCTCTGAGATTCATATTTGTCATTGATTGATTTAAAAGCCTCGCCTTGGAAGGGAACCATGACATTTGTAAATAAATATTGGGTACTTACGTATTATCGCAACCGTATTGGCGACATTATATTAAATGAAGCACTTGGTTGCCAACTCAGCGTTTAAGACACATGCGAAATCGGGATTGCCAACTTGGCGAGTTATTTTGAAAGTTGGCATTGCTGCGATTGTACGTAAGTACCAATTATTGCTCTTTAAATAATCTTAAGGTATCCGACGACCCTATAAATGTGATTTTTGCCAAAAATTGCCAATTTTTTTATGGTTTTATTTTATAGCGCATCTTATTAGCTTTATAAAAATACCAAGTTTATTGTTTTCCATTCCCTAGAACAAAAATTACAAGTATTTTAGTAGAAGCAGATGCCCCTTTACTTTAAGCAAGATGTCATACTTTAAAACGCGTTTTACTCGAAATGTATATTTTTGAAAATGCTCAAAGACAGCGATACTCAAAAAGTTTTTTTAAAATAATTAAACTGAATTTTTTGTATGTTTTGTATAATAGTATAATTGTTTCAACCTTCAGATTTATCAATCACCATTTTATTACAAAATTTACAGCCCCTTATGTTAATATAATCACTGTTTTTTTAAGCAGTTTCATATAATAACTAAGATAAAGTGCTCTAGTTTTTGTAAAAATTAAAATATCTCTTATAATGAATAACATAGCAACACATCAGAACTGAAAAATTTTAAATCTGTTCATAAACTTTTGGTACAGAATGGGCCGCGTTTATGTTATTTTTTGTAAAATTTTACCAATTTTTTCTCATTTTAGTGAAAAAGATTTCTATTTCTCTCCTTAATTTTAGCATATTTTTCTTAAAATGTACTAAGCAAATCTAAAAACAACAAAAAAATCCCCAATATCTCCATTTTTTTTTCAACAAAAATTTGTCGTAAGTAGTCGGATACCTTAAGTAATTGTTAGAGTAAATTATGATTGTAATAATGAATTGTGAAGTACAGATGATGCGTTGATCAGTATCTGCGAGTTAGGTTACAGCTCGTGAATTTAAATAGGTAATTCGTAGGTAGAGTCGTCTTAGAGAAACAGACAGCTTGATTCCTCCTGGTGCTGGATAAAACTGCGTGGTCAAGCCTCAAAGCTAGCAGCGTATTTATTTTTAGTATTTGAATAGAATTCGATTATTAATTTTGTTTCTATTGCACACACACATACTTATATTTGAAATCCCTTAAGTCGACTCTTACAAAGTTCTTGCGTTTTACAATGTCTGTTGATCATTCATTCCATACACTAGTACGAATTCTAACCCGTTTCACGCTGTTTAAATTAAATATTATTTTTAAGAATTTTTGTTGGGGGGGGGGGGGTAATTTATCTCCTTGAAATGTTAAGCTCTAATTAATATTTAAATTAAAATACCTTTAAAATTATCAATGAAACCACCCAAGCTATTTAGAAATGCCCATAAGAATAAAATGTTCAAGAAATACAAAGAACTCATTATTTTTAGACTAGAATTAACTTTTATCTCATATCTAGAAATACTATATTCTTTTTTTATTTCAAATGATTAAACTCTTAATTTGTTAAACTTAACTCAGTGGTTCAACAGCTCATGAAGGCCAAGGCCAAATGTGCCCAACTCAGTATACTGGACCTTGGGCTCTTAGGTGCATGAGCAGATTTTCCGGTCAGGTGGTCAGTCTGACGCAAAAAAACCAGTGTTAAGTTTCTAAGCAAGCTTAGTACTCATTTATCGACCCACTGAAGGGATGAAAGGCTGCATCAACCTTGCCCAACTCGGGGTTTAAGTCTCGGACATGTGGTGTGGAAGCGCGATGCAATAACCACTCAGCCACTAGGTTTTTTAAACTTGTTTACTTAACATAAAAAGTCGCTATAACTGAATTACGTAATTGTAAAGGCACTTATTTTCTAGCAATGAAAAAGATCAGGTAAAAGTTAGGTAAAAAATATTATAAAAACAATTATGTACTTATTTTATTATTATAACTAATACGTGAGATTCAGTCCTTTTTTTTTATTTCATGACTGTAGAATTGTCCATATTTTAGTGTTCCCACCTGATTAGTACAAACTTACAATATCAACTGTCAAATTTCCTTACATATGTATTTAATATTTGTTCAGGAATTGAGAGAAGTGGATGCTAAGCAACATTAGGAGAAAAATTATTTAAATAAATAACCAAATCCGCCTAACAATTGTTTTCATATAATGATTCCAAACAAATTATTTTAAGACTTCGATTCAAACTATCACCATTATATGTTTACAATTTACAGAAAAATGAAAAAAATCTTAATCAGGCACTAAATTTTAAAGCATAATCTGACTGAAACATTTGATAAATATTAAAATTTTTCTTTGCAATAGCTATTATTTGCGTGACCTATTTCTGATCTTATAAATGTATAGTTTAAAAATATGCATGAATTGTTTTAAATGAAGTCAAAGTTAGTTTTATAAATTATAGACGGAAATATGTAATTTTATTCGCGAAATATATCGTTGATTATTACATTTTACTTACTTTATACATTCATGGACAAAAAAATTAGCACACCAAGAAATAGTTGTGGGGTCGTAACGAAAATTGGCATGAAAGTACGCGTCGAGGAGATATGCAAATGATTAGAAATGCGGCGTGATTGCACATTACGTATAGACGGTAGAGGGCGTTTAACGTCTTTCTCCGTGGAGTATAAAACAGGCAACCAAAGCTGGTTTGAGTGGGCTGAGGTATACATGCCAATACGCTGTTTTCAAAGAAAACATGAGCAGCTGTCACAGTTTGAGAGGGGAGAATCATCGGCATGATGGAAGCTGGGTGGTCAGCTAGGTGACTAGCTCGTCAATTAGGTCACTCCGATTGTGTTGTGAGGAGGTGTTGGGACTAGTGGGTCCGAGAGATGTCATTTACACGAAGACCAGGCTCAGGAAGCCCTCGACCGACCAGTCGTCGAAAAGACCGCCACATCGTAAGAAATCCAAGCGTACAGCCAACTGCTTCATCCAACGTCATCCAGGCACAGGTTGCACCTTCACTAGAGGCCACTTCTCGAACCATACGAAGGCGCCTGGCTAAAGGACATCTTGAATCGCGGCGCCCTTGAAGCCCATCCATCGACGCCTCCGTTTGGAGTGGTGCTACGCACGAGAAAACTGAACAGCAGCGGAATGGAACCAGTTCGTCTTTAGTGACGAATACAGATTCAGACTCAGCAGTGATTACAATCGTGTTTGCGTGTGGAGACCCCGTGGTGAACGGCTCAATCCCGCCTTTGCTTAACAGCGACACACCGCTCACACAGCTGGTGTGATAGTATGGTGTGCCATTGCCTACAATACACCCCTAGTATTGATCCGTGGCACCATGACAACCCCGCGGTATGTCTATGACATCCTGCAAAAACATGTGTTTCCACTCATGCGACGGCTCCCAAGAGCAATTTTTCAACAAGACAATGCTCGGCCTCCCATGGCAAAAGTGTCACAAGACTATCTCCGCACTGTTACTACCCTTCCTTGGCCTGCTCGATCCCCATATTTGTCTCCAATCGAGCATATCTGGGATCATTTCGGACGGTAAGTTGGGCATCCCACGAGTTTGAATGAATTAGAGGCAAGGTTACAGCAAATATGGAACGAAATGTGTCAAGACATCAAACAGAACTTGTATGTCTCATAGCCCGATCGTATTGCATCATGCACTCGCACTAGAAGGGGATCAACAGGGTATTAAATTCTCCGTTCTTTTGCCATTTTCTCTGAGATAAATTATCCTTTTTCTTTGATTTTCTTATCATTTACTAATATCAAAGTAGTCATTACGTGTGTAAAATTTCGTTTCATTTTAACGACTTATTCTTGGTGCGCTAATTTTTTTGTCCATGAGTGTAAATATTCAGTCTGCATTCTTGATTAGATACAATAAGTATTGAGTAAAGTTTCTTTAATATCTTAGCTCTTGTCTTATTTTCTGAAGACCATCAGCATGATTAAATTTTGTTCTGTCCTCAATGGCTTTAGAGGTTTTTTCCACTTTTTTAAGCTGGATCAAAAACACGTCTAATTATATAATCACAACTTTCCCCCAATCCATCTAATAAAAAAGTTATTTGAAATAGTCCTTTAAAAAGTAATGAATCCTTTCTTTGATACAAATTTTT